>CM046863.1:8876934-9184009 GCA_025617745.1 Heliocidaris erythrogramma
ATGGAGCTTCATAGTTCCCCCCCCCCCCCCCCCCCCCCCATAGAGAATGTACGTAAAAGGGAACTATTTGGAGCTCCATGATCTGCCATGTTTTAAACAAAGACTGCGTACGCGTAGGCTTCATATATCGATCTCCACCTTACGATGATATCGCATTATACGCACAGATCTATGCGAGCAGTTGATGCGGCCGCGCGACCAAATTAGGAGCCCTCACTCAAACACAGTACGCGGGAGCGCGTGGGACATCGTCTGCTGGGTATGATTTCAGTGAACTCCTATTCGAAAGATATTTGATTTTTTACTTTAAAAAAAGACATTATACTAATTGTCACATTAAATCGCCTCTAGAATTTGTAAGGGTACACTTGTTTAGCTGAATTATTCGATTCTAAAAATTCATAAAATTATATAGAAATAGTACTGCAGCGGTGTTTTTCTGCGAGCCTAAACAAGGCGACGCGTCGCATCGAACGTTGAGGGCGTTGCTTTATCCATTGGTAGAGATCGATGGTAGGCTTATTATGCGCGTGTCACAACGCTCTCTCAGTTGTGCAGTATTATTATAAAAGTAACCCCCACCCCACCCCCCCCCCCCCCCATCTCTCTCTATCTCTCTCTCTCATCTCATTTCTTGTAAACACTTTTTCATTTTTGAAAATCCCAATACCTGTTGGTCGTTTGCCCTCGATTCTAACCTCTCTTTCTTGTTATTTCTTTTAGTCTTGTTATTTCTTTTAGTCTTATTTCTTTTAGTCTCTCTATTTTCTCTCTCCCTACCTTTCTGTCCGTGCATCTCTTCCTCTGTCTTTCATTGAGTTAATCCCTCGCTCAGATATTTTCACTCTGTCACTTTCCCTCTTTATCTCTCTTCTCTCCCTCATTCCCACATGTACCAATGTGTTTCTTTCGTCCTTTCTAAGTTTTAGAATTTGATCATGGATTGATCACCGTAGAACAGAAAATACACCTTGAATTAGTAAGATTCTGCTATGCCTGATGAACCTAAGACAAGCTTTAAGGTGACTAAGAAGTACATTCTCACAATCTCCTTCAGCCCACGTTGAAATGTACATGTGTAGCTGCATGCAGTAATACATTCATTTTGGCAAGTTGCATAGTACAAACGGTCATATTGATCCAGTTATGTCCGTTATAGTCAGAAATACATACACAATTTAAGTCAAATGTATTCTCATTTTAGATATGCATTTAATTCTTTACATTCCATTTTAATAGTGTAAACCAATATACCTAACATAATGCAATGCCATTTTGGTCTAGAAAGCAGTAATACATAATGAAGTCCGACTTACATACAGTAGGAACAAATATGTATCTCATATTTATGTACATCATTCCATTATCAATATCGACTCTTAAGAGATGTATCAAAAATGATATTTGTGATTTTCTATTTACAAATGTCGCCAAGAATCCAATAATCCAATAATATACTATCTATAGGCCTACATTATATCTCACACAGATAGCTAACATCCTCTATATCTTCAGTAGCTGGTTTTCAGAAAGGCCTACCAACTTTAAGCCCTGCTGGGGCCGTATTCTGCAAACTACGTTATCTGTTGTGTTAAAAAGGTGTTCATTGTCATAACAAATTAAAATTAGGACAAGTCATTGGTTGACGTCAGCGCAAAGCTGGCTGCCTTTGCGAAAAGTTTAAAGGGAATCTTGCGCAAGCACTAATAATCAGTGTTTATTCGGCCCAATTTCAGTTAGTTCTGACGATTAACATTGTTTTCCTTTAACATAAAATATAACATAGTTTTCCAGAATACGGTCCCAAGTTTTAAAGCCACCAAGTCGCCAGTGTTCAGGTGCATTGCATCATAATTCGCTGATACCAGATTTTGGTTGAATTACCAATATGTCCGAGGTCACCCTTGCAGGGTCTGTCCCACCATAAAATTGTTCAAGTTGGGGAGATTTATGATGATATTTCCTTGCACTGTAGAAGGAGGATCGAACAAAGCATTACATAAGAACTGCCGGTCATTATTAAAGTAAAGCCCTCTCTCAGTGACTGACCAACACCTGTTATAAGGTAAACACCCGGAATGGTTTAAAATTCCGCATGGGAACATACCACTATGCGACTTTCACACCAATGGGGAGAATTCATCAACTGATTTATGGAGTGCCTACTGTCAACCTCTTCAGTTTTTAAATAACTAAAGTTTTGTATTTTAATGACTCAACAAAGATCATATCGTAAAATAAACTTATGATTTTTCATTTCAAACCCATTCACAATGACATTCAGAAAATCGACTTCAGGCAATTTGAATAACCTAGCGCATTACCTATTGAAATATCCAAACATTATAATGACTTATTGCATAATCCAGACCAGATTGCCATACAAAAGGGTGTTTAAATTGTACTTGAGTTCATTTCCTTAACATCTTTCCAATCTTGTTTTCATGAGTCACTTAATTCCATTCTATCATATTATAAAACAGAATTGAGTAACAGACATACCTGCTTGAATCTTTGAACTTGATTAATCAGTCCACCGCCATCAGTCAACTAACTTAAACCAGGCTTAACTTAAACCAGGTTAACTTAAACCAGGCTAACTTATACCAGGCTTTTCATGTTAAGTAGCGTTCATTCAAATATCCATTTACCTGTACTCCGTGATAAAGCAGTTAGTGACTCTTTGTTTTTCATTGCTGAAAAATAACGTCATGACCAAAACTCTTTTAGTCAGAAAAGGGTCACTATCAAGCATTCCGAATCGTCTTTTTTTTGTATCACTCTGTACCCTATAGTAGTAAATGCAAATACATTAAAAGAGCTTTAAGCCCACTACACACTATACGATCAACTTCAATTTTGGAAATAAATTGCAATAGCATTAAATATGTGCACTTTAATAAATAAAATTTACCTGATTCAGGTTCTGAACAATAATATGAATACTTAGCATAGGATTTTGGTGTGCTGGCAGTCTTATAGCCGAAATAAGGGACAAATCAGTTTCAAATCGTAGACAATCTTAGGGCTGCTCCGATGTCACTATGACTCGAAACCAAATCTATATGACTATCAGAACCTCAATCAAGAAATATTTTATGTGGTTAAACCTTTTTATCTATTTTTCTTCCGAAATTAGATTGCAGATCGACCATATAGTGTGTGGTGGGCTTTAAATCAGTCATAATGAACCAAAGTCATATCAACATGGCACATTTGATATTGAAAATAAATACATGTATAGAAAGCTGATTGAGATAAGTGATGGTGCTGCTAAATATTTACAAATATCGGCTAAAAGTCAGTACTTTCCTACCTAAAATACAAACTATGAAAAGAGACTACAGCAATATTTCTACGAGCATTAAGATGGTTACCATTTGGTATTGGTTATTCATAAGATCTCTTCATTGCTTGAAAAAAAAAAAAAATAATTTTAAATCAACATGAGCAGGCTTTCCTTCTCCCAGGTCGGAGGGATGGTGAAACATGTTCAATAATAATTAAGAGAAACTATACTCATAGAAATGTAAACAATCTCAAAAATCTCCTATGACTTTATCAACATAAACATGGGAGCAATATGGTCACATTTTATCATTACAAATAATGTTACTGTTCAGGACTAACCAGCCCGTTAGGATATGAAATAAATAACTATGACTAGCAAAACTTCCAAATATTTATCCGTACTAATTCATAGGACTAGTTGTTTGAAATTGTTGTTGATGATGATTTGAATTTAACCAAGTGCTAAGAAAGGAAGTTCGTGCTAGTAGAGAAGCAACCAGTGGACCAAGGGAATTGGTAATCGAGGGTGAATGCCTTACCAAAGGGCAGCAGTGAACCAACTTGGTTTTGAAAACGGGACCTCCTGGTTACGAGACCACTGCTCTAACCACTGAGCTATTACCACCTCCTGTTTAAGAATTCAATTTGTTCTAAGCTCTACAACTTTGGAGAGAAAGAAATCTGCACTTGTGTTATTTCTCTTCCTCTTGATATACAACATGTACTACTGCGGAACCTCGTCATAACAACAACTCAAGACCATGCAAATTTCCTTGTGTATCTAAAAATGGTTATATGATCATGTGTCGCAGAACAAAAACTTGAGCCCATTGGATCTACTTTTTCAGAATAATTTCTATCTGTGAAAGCGATTGACTAGATTCTTCTATTCTTAATAAATAACTTAAGATAGTTCATCAGACCAAAAACAGTTTAAAACGTTTCACTAAAAAACGTCTCCATAAATTACGATTATCATAACTATCACCTATTGCACCATTCAAACACACACTTTTTACTTTATTAATGAATTACTTTTTAGATTAATCAGTACAGGGCCCTGTTTCATAGAACTTATCATCAATGACAAGTTACAATAACTGTTACAAGCTACTGAAATCCTTGCATCTGATTGGCTGAGAGAAAATTTGTCGATATAAATCACTGACAAGACACTTGATGAAACACCCCCAGGGCCCTGTTTCATAAACTTGTCATCAATGACAAGTTGCAATAACTGTTATAAGCTACTGAAATCCTTGCATCTGATTGGCTGAGAGCAAATTTGTCGATATAAATCACTGACGAGACACTTGATGAAACACCCCCAGGGCCCTGTTTCATAAACTTGTCATCAATGACAAGTTGCAATAACTGTTATAAGCTACTGAAATCCTTGCATCTGATTGGCCAAGAGCAAATTTGTTGATAAAAATCACCGACAGGACACCTGATGAAACGCCCCCAGGTGTTTGCATGTTCGTTTTTCTTTCAAGAAGCTGTCATTCTTTTGGCAACCATTTACTTGGGAGGGTTGTTGAATCATCTTATCTATACAAATTATCTTTAACTGACGATTCATCTTCCAGGAGATAATCAAATAGCTTTGAATACAGATATCATGAAACTTCTCTCCTTGCATTCATCAGAAAAAAAATTAAAGTGACAGGTAAAATTGACGAGTGCAAGATGAAAAGCTCAATGCCCCGAATTCACATAAAGGTTCATTTCAACCCATGGTTAAATCAGGATTGAAACCTCCACCGTCGATTAAAATAAGCGTAAATAAGCATATATATAAGCATATTATTGCACGCTTTATGGACACGGGGACATGCACGTACAATGATTATGGAGGTTTAAACGGTACCAATATTTTGCTCTATATGTTAGCGGGTTATATGTCCATATACCATATTCAAAATATGGTAATATGAGCTTACAATGTTGATTCTATAAAGAGATATAGTTGAAATACACTCCCAAATAACAATACAGCGACTTGGGAGGAGACTAGTCAACGCACCCGTACACGCTTGCACAGAATTAGGGCATGCGTGGAACCGAATTCTGTGTTTGGTTCCGCGCAAGGGGGTTTTATGGATTCCTTTGTTATCTTCATACTCCTCAACCGTTAACGAAAGGAAGGTCAGGTAAAGTCTTTTTTGAGGTTGATTTTATACATTCTAGCTGTACACAAATGATTGTTTTTAGGTGAGTGGTACACTTTAAACCATGGATTAGAATAAACCTCTTCGTTGAATTCAGGCCATAATGTCTGTTTCTAAAGCTACTCTTACATTTTGCACTTATAATCTCTTTATCTATTCTACGAAAATACTCCATTTGCAAAGGATATCGATCAGAAAAAATCAACACTAACTTAATTTTGTAGCTTTAACACTACACTGCCTTTCAACTATCATTATTAAATGCAAACTTTGAAGTCATAACAGTTTTAATGTGTCTAAACCATTCGTCAGCACAATAACAAAGATAAGAGAATTGTTTTGCAAAAGTATGCTGAAATATTATCTAGATGTCTGATTTCCACCAAAGGTAGGTAACAGAAAAGGCACATATGAAATAGACTTAAGCAAATGTTTGGAATACTTGGTATAGTTGAGCAGAAGTATACCAAATTAAATGACAGACAACAGATACATCTTAGCACAAGTAAAAGAAAATGGATTTGCCAACAACTACGGAACTCCTAAATACAAGAAAGCATATAGCATCTGCACATGAAATATTGCTACATTGTTTGAGACAAATGTCCAATTTATCAGTACATTAAAATGTTAGCATACATTTTGATAGAAACCCAGCTGAAAAATCATTCCATTCTGTAATGAATCTAAGGATGAAATTGTAGATGCTGCCATGATGGGTAGGCCTTGGGCAAGCTTTAAGCCATTCGATAATTTGTGGAATTCTATGACATACAGACAATACAGAGGTGTCATGATATTTCAAAATTTCAAAATCTTTACACAGGGCTCATGCTAAAAGCCCATAAAAATATATAAATCTGGGGGAGCGCTTCATCAAGCGTTTTGTCAGTGAGTTTTACCGACAACAGTTATAAGCTACTGAAATAATCTCATCTGATTGGCTGAGAGCAAATTTGTCAGTAAATTCACTGACAAGACACTTGATGAAAAGCCCACCAGGGCCCTGTTTCATAGAACTTATCATTAATGACAAGTTGCAATAACAGTTATAATCTACCGAAATCCTTTCATCTGATTGGCTGAGAACAAATTTGTCGGTAAAAATCACTAACAAGACGCTTGATGAAACGCTCCGCAGACCCCCTACAGGAAAAGTCAATGTGGAGCCCTAAGCATCGTGGATCTTTCACACTATTTAAGAACTTCAATCCTCGACAGGATTGGGAGTGTTGGTTATACAATGGTGCCGGGCCATGATACGATGGTGAGTTGGGCCTTCACTTGGATGTTCTTGAGAAGTGTGACGGCTTCCTTGTGTGAGATATCAACCAGGGACAGAGAGTTTACTGACTCGATGATGTCACCGCATCTAGAAAGAAAATATTATAGTCAATTGTCATTGTTTTTCCTAATTTTTTTTCTACTTTTCTAGATTTAGGTGTCGTTTGTGAAGTAGTCTGAGTTTATTGATATCATTTTTTGTGTGAGATATCAACCAGAGACAGAGAATTTACCAACAAACTGATGTCACCGCATCTAGCAAGGAAAACAGCAAAAACAGTTTCTCGTCTATTGTTAATATTCTTCCCATTTATTATTTTGTTTTTTTACTTTTCTACATTTATGCCCACCACATACTAGGTTATCTTTAACCTTTGGAGATAAGACAAATCGGCTTAAAATCTTGCTAATGGTTTGACGCAAGTAGGATTCACAGCCAAGTGGGCCTTTTCCCCAGACCAGAAGCCCCCCACCCCCTGTCATATTAATGGGGGGGGGGGAGGACCCTGACACGTTAGGTGTTAATTGAAAATAAACTGCCCGGAATTCACCAAGGCAGTTTAAATTTCGACCATGGTTTATGCAGATTTCGTGGTAGAAGTGCGCTTGATTTAGCGCATACACTTAAAAAGATCCAATAATGAACGTGCATGATTGGCAGAGAGCGTTAAATTCACGCTAGATGCCATGGTTTAGACCTTAGTTTATGTGAATTAATTTAAATAAACTGTGCGTAAATTTACATAAGCCATGGTCTAAACCATTTGCGCACTTTGCCTATCACTAGCATTCATTATTGGATCTTTCTAAGTGTTAGCGCGAAATCAAGCGCACTTATACCAGGAAATCTGCATAAACCATGGTCTAAATTTAAACCACCTTTTGTTTGTGAATTCGGGCCACTCACTTTAACAGTCCACTTTTTGCTGCTACACCACTGCTGACGACCGTCTTCACATAGATAGGTTGAGCACCGTGTGTGGAGTCATTACCACCAACTATACTGAATCCTAAGCTAGCATTGGGGCCTTTCTCTAACGTGACCTGGTGGGACTGACGGCAGCATCTGGAACAGCAAGAACAAGAGATTTCATTACAGTGTGTATATCATGACAGCTGTCCTATGTTTTGGACTCCCTCCCTTTCACAATGCATGTAAAGAATATGTTGTATATGTAGAATACATTCTGCAAGTAACCAACCTACCCACTGAATGTAATATCAGGGTTCCCATAGAAATTTAAGAACCCAAATCCAAGACTTTCCATCAACCATTTTGGCCTCTTTCCATGACCAGTTAAGTACAATTTTTGGAATGGGTTGCAGCATCCAGCAATGAACAAATACCACACAGTGGTATATATTATTTCATGTCTGTGATGGAAGGCTACCATAGCCACAGACGGCCAACACCCACTACAATTTCCATGACTTTCCGTGACTTCGGGAGATATTTTTTTTCCATTTCCCCATGACTTTCCAGGCTTTTCCTTAAAGTAGAACTTTATTGATTTAAAATATTGGCTTAATTCATTTTATTGCATACTGTAAACGCTGTTATATTCGCGTGATTTAATTTTTCGCGCTGAGTGATCCAAAAGCATATTCTTGGGTTCATGAATTCGCGCTGCACAATTACTCACTCGCACTCTAAAATGAATTGGATTCAAACACGTATCAATCAGATGAAGTGCGCAATGCAGCGTCCATTCTAAACAAGCATAAGAAATCGTGCTAATGTTTTTGCATGTTCTAGAATTCGCGCGCGCCGAAAATAGCACGAAATCCGCGAAAATTAACGCACCACGAATATTTCTCCGAATATTTCTCCATTTACAGTAGATGGCATAAATTAAACAAGGTTATCCAAATTCAACGCTTGGAAACATTTGAAGTAATGATTATTATCAATTTTAAAACGGTAAAATACAGCCCCGATATAGCAGCTGAAGAGCTCCTCGAACGCTGCTGACATGCGTGACGTCACACCAGAGACCAATCCTGTCCCATAACATCTTACACATATTCAGTGCCTGTTTTGTCATCTCCTCTTCACTTATTTCTCTTACTTCACTAGCATCAGTCTTAATGTTCGTCTGTTGCCTCACTCTTAACTTCATGTATGGTATTATTTTGATGAAAAATGCAGCATTAAGAAAATAAAGGAATCAGTCACTTGTAAACAAAATAAGACGCCATTGTATTTTCAGCTGCTTGCACCGGGGCATGTTCGGCGTTTCAAGAGGGAACGAATACCATCCGTGCTATTATTCGGAGGGCTTTTCAATTTGAAAGTCTGGTTTATTTCATTGATCATTGACCCTTATCCTGTATATTTACAATCAAACGGTTTTAGATATCAGAATCAGTTTCACTTCCTTATTAGTATGGTGTGAAATTAGGTCATGTTTAAATATACCAAACTCTTTATAATTTGATAAATAATTGCATTGCAATTACGTTTATTTGTTATAGGACGTCGTCTGCTTAAGCAGAATTGGTCTCCGGTGTGACGTCATCAAAACATCGCTTTATTTCTGGCGAATCACTCGGATATTCAAGATGCCGAGAAGAGCTTTTATTTATGTTATCATCAGATACGCGGTTGACGTAAAACTTATACGATTGCCATTAAGCTTCCCGGTTTCCAGTGATACATTATTTGCCATATTTGTGATTTTCTTTGAATAGCAACTTTAACCGTGGGAACCCTGAATATACACTTCTTATCTAACCCATACATGTATCTTTCTAATTTTTTCTTTTTTTCCCCCAACAAATGGACATATTAAATTGTACTACACTAAACTTGATGTGAAGTAGCAAAGCCATTTTCTCCACACATATTACTTGTTGGACTCATCCATTCAAACTTATTGGGTAAGAGAGAGCCATGACAGCTAGGAGGGATGTACCCATGGATGTATTTCATTATCAGGGTCGTATCCTCCTCTAGAGTACTAAAATTACAGTAAATCTGTATCTCTTGGACTGCTCCATTCCCTCACTGGGATATTGACAGCTTTATGTTGCTTATGAAAGGACATCAAAGTGACATTGAATCCTGTAAATGTGGTGCTACCTCACCCTGCATAAACACTAGAGCAGTCCAAAATACCAAACATGAGTATCCAGTGGAATATTCCACTTACTTACTGGGGTAGAGATAGCCATGTTAGCCAAGAGGGAATGTATCCATGTGCTTCATTTTTATGGCCTGTGTCCCCACCCCCCTCATAAAATCATGCATTCCAAATATATTACAGTACAGATGTATCTAGTGCTTGGACTAAAAACCGGGTACCCGAGTCCCGCCCGAGAGCATCGGGTCCCGGGTCAAAATATTACAAGCCCGTTTCCCGAAAATAAGTATTTAATGATTACTCATGTATGTAACATGACAAGGCGGTAGATAACGTCGACCAGCCATTCAATATCTACATGTAAAAATCCATGTAGCGCCCCACTGCAGTGATGCGCTTTCGAGTTTTTCCCAGTGTTAATAGCTTCTTAGGGGTAAATATAAGCTTGTAATTTGTGTTATATGATTTTCGGGTAACCGGGAACCCGCCCGAAAAATCGTCGGGTTCCCGAATTGAAAAAATACCCGAAACTCCCACTACTAGATGTATCTCTTGGAATATTCCATTTACTTACTGGGGTAGGGATAGCCATATGTTCATTTTCATGGCCTGTGTCCCCACCCCCCTCATAAAATCATGCATTCCAAATATATTACAGTACAAATATATCTCTTGGAATATTCCATTTACTTACTGGGGTAGGGATAGCCATGTAAGCCAGGAGGGAATGTATCCATGTGTTTCATTTTCAGGGTCCGTGTCCCCCTCTATGACGCTTAAGGACAACGACCTCGCGTTGGCAGATTCCTTGAGCACCTTCACAGCTTCAGTGTGAGGGAGATCTAGAAGGCTGGTACCGTTCACGCTGAGGAGAATGTCTCCCTTCTGTGTGTGGAATTGAACGTGAGAGTCGTCAGTTTGGAAGAAATGTGAACACATTAGGTTGCGATACGACTGAATACCTTCTAAGTAGGATTATGGACTATCATGAATATCTTCCAAAATTCTAATATGAGGCTTTGATTCATCTTTAGTTCTTAAATTTGTTTTGAATATCTTTCAAGATACTTGCATGTATGTACCTGTTAATGTTTCAGGAAAAGGCAAATAACTTTAACTCCAGCCAGACTTATGGTAAATCATCTACTTTCGTGGGCATTAAGTACAATTCTGTTCTCTATTTTTATAAGCTCTACTTATTTCCATCCTTATCTTATGCACATACATATCCATTTAAGAGTCATGGTACGAACATCTACTCCAAAATCATCTTGCAGTATCGTTGAGGCGGGTGAATAATCCTACTTTGATTGTAGCTACACATCCGTCTACCTGGATGCCTGTGAGAAAGATGGGAACATCAACCACTCTCACTGCACTCATATACCAAATCAGACTGGTGTATGATCCTACCTTGAGTTGACCATGTCTGGCTACACACCCATCTGCTTGGATGCCAGTGATAAAAGATGGGAACATCAACCACTCTCACTGCAGTCATATACTAAATCAGACTGGTGCATGATCCTAACTTGAGTTGACCATGACTAGCTACACACCCATCTGCTTGGATGCCAGTGATAAAAGATGGGTACATCAACCACTCTCACTGCACTCATATATATATATATATACTAAATCAGACTGGTGAATGATCCTACCTTGAGTTGACCATGTCTAGCTACACACCCATCTGCTTGGATGCCAGTGATAAAGATGGGAACATCACCCTTCCTCTGTCCTTTGCCACCACTCACACTGATACCCATACACTCCTTGTATCCCTGTGAAAAGAATAAGAATTGAAATAAGAAATTAAACATAATATTCAAGAAGCTGGTTTGCTATGCATGTTTGGAGTTCTATGCTGTATTTTGTATGCCACCACTCACACTGATGCCCATACACTCATTGTATCCCTGTGAAAAGAATAAGAAATTGAATATACATGTAATATTTAAGAAGCTGGTTTGCTATGTTTGTTTGGAGTTCTACGCTGTATTCCAGGACCCCATCTTCTAAAGCATTGCGATTGATTGCAAATAATTTCCAATTGATATCAATCGCAACACTGTACTAAAGAGACAGGAGATGCAATTGGTATCAAGTTAAGATTGATTTGAATCAATCGAAACTCTATATTAAATGGAGCCCAAGTATCAGCTTGAAATGTGACGTCTTCAAAACTGATATTGGTGCATTCTCTACTGAAATATTCAGTCATACTCCAACGTTCAAAGTTACAAATTGACAAGTCCATGTGATTTTGGGTCTACACGGAAGTTTCTTCGAGGATTTCAATTCATCAAAAGTTTAAATTAATGCCAGGCCCTTTGAATTTTGTATGTAATGCAACTTTTATTGTTACTTTTCTCTCCACATAAATTAACTTTGTATTAGGCTAGCTACGTTTTAATATTAGTTTAGTATGTAAATTTGTAAATAACAAATTAATGTGTGAGGCATTTATTAAGCACTCTCGAAGTGTAATCTGTAACGATTGATATATTATTGTATATTATCAGATTCTCTTCCTATTTAAATTTCTCACAAGCATGAAAAAAAAAGACATCTAGGAATGCTCGTATTCAAATGAAAAATGAAAAGCTTTGTTCTCATTTTTTTTCTTTGCATGCATTTTTAGAGCTATTATTTCTGCTTTTCCTTTTTTCATCTACATCTCATCTCTTTTCCCCCGAAAGAGTCAGAGTGTGGCCTTTCTTACATTACTGTTAGAAACTGACCGTGGAACAATACTGTATATCGCACAATCTGAGAGGTTTCTGCTCACTGGCTAGAGTGGGCCGTAAAACACTACTGCCAATCAGTCCTAAAACACTCCATGAAGTCCTATTTCATTTAACCTTTTAGTCACTAAACCGCCCGGGACCGCCCTTCTTATTACTCACTGCACCGCCCGTGGACTCTGACCCGTGTAACACTGCTACAAATGTATTGGAGGGGATATCGGGCGCTAAAACTTTGTGTGTGCTATCTTTACACATACATGTAAGCCATTTAGATATCACATTGAAGCGATGAGTTACTATGGAAAGATTTGTGTACAGCAGAGAGCCTATACCACAAGATGGTTTACTGAGACTGAGTTTGGTGAGTAAATGAATACAATACACGTAATCCTCATTGACTAAAGGGTTAAACCCAATTCATCTAATCATCATTTTGTCTATACTTCATACCTTTTTGATATTGACTGTCTTCTCCGCCCTGACCTTCGGAGCGAGGGCGTGCCTCAGTAATGTGAAGGGTTCGGTAGGAAGCTCAGCTGGGGGTCCCTGGATGACCTCAGGGGTCGTGACCTGGACCTGGCGCGATACGACCATCTCAACACGATCGCCACAATCCTGGGAGGTAAAATTGGGGGTAAAGCATATCAAATACATGAAAAGAAATTTTAGGACAAGAATTATTTAAGGGCTAAATTGATCACATTACGTTCTTCAAATTGGCAACATTATTTCTCATTTAGTGCTACATGGTTCTAATAAGGTGTAATGTCTTTAAAAACAATGATTTTGAACCTATCAATGTGTTGCCAATTTAATGATTTTAGAGCTTATTTTCATTTTAAAAACTGTGGCATCAAACGCATTATCATCATGCAACAAAAATGGACAATGCGTGCAGACATTTTTTCGCTCTTTCTACTCAATATGCATCTGGTATATTTTTTAGAGCTCTGAATCAAAACTTAGAGCCAAATCACAAAATATGGCCAATTGCCTTGAAAGGGTTGAGAGAGAAATCATGTTTTGAGACAAGTTTAAGGGAAGGTTGAGTTCTGGGAAAGGTGAAAAATAATTTGAGAACTTTCTCATTCCCTTTATGTCAGTTTGGAAGGACATCATAGTAGAAAAATATCCTGAAAAGGATTGCTCATCAAATGCTCTTATATTCAAAATATGATACACAGTATAAAACAATTCTTATGTACACATGGTCAACCTTTCAAAATTCCTTTGAGACAGTTTCTTTTACAATATAATTGCATGACCAGAACTCTTCTTTATCTTTAAGAGACAGAATACTATAATCTTCAGGGAACCTCTAGTCAATAAATAAAGCAATTGTCGCATTGCTTTCCGGCATCTCATCTTCTACATTGAATCCATTGATCTGTATTACTCTATCATCTGCTTTTAACCTTCCATCTCTCTCTCTCCTTCTCTCTCTCTCTCTCTCATTGTCAATCATTCTCTCTATCTATATCTTACCCTTATAATCCTCGCTACTCTTTCAGGCATCTCATCTTCTACATTGAATCCATTGATCTGCAGTACTCTATCATCTGCTTTTAACCTCCCATCTCTCCTTGCTAGACTGCTCTCCAACTGCACAAGAAAAAAATAACAACCACAAATTAACAATTTATGACAAATGTGTACACAATAATAAATAATATGAGCTACAAGAGTGTGATACTAAATCTTTTCCCCTGTTATATACAATTTTCCTCCTAATACAGATTTATCTTTCTATGCGATATCAAATTACCACAATATCATATTAACCCTTTCCATGCTAATAGATTTTTTTAAATTGCTCAAAAATGAACTGTCAAGAGTTAAATATTAACTTTCAATGAGTTTTTTCCTTCAGCAAACTAGGCAAAGATATATTACATGGGAATAAAATTACATTGAAGGCACAGGTTTCTGACGAGGAAGAATTTTCAAGCTATTTTGAGCTTGAACGAAAGGTTCAACACTTAAAGTTTGGGGTGGGATTTGCCGCCCACAGCATGGTAGGGGTTAAGGTAACCATGGCTATAAAGAGTTCTGTTCATCTCATATCTATAGATGAAATAGAACAAAGATTAGCAATGTTACTAAGCATCCCTAAGATATATATACTGTATATATATATAGAGAGAGAGAGAGAGAGAGAGGGCCAAAAAGTCACCTCACAGTGACCATGAAGTAGATGAATGTGTTCAAGCTATCAGGAATGCTCTTAAAATTTGTCCCGCCACATGTTCACTACGATCCTCAATAAAAGAAATGGTTTTGAAAGTAAATGCAAGTCTACCACTGAGAGTACCTACATGTAATCAGGGGAACGTTTCATCAAGTGTCTTGTCAGTGATTCTTACCAATAACTGTTATAAGCTACTGAAATCCTTGCACCTGATTGGCTGGGAGCAAATTTGTCAGTAAAAATCACCAACAAGACACTTGATAAATCGCTCCCCAGAACTTCTATAAAAAGTGGACATCAATAGCTGCTATGGGCTTTTTAGAGCCATGATGCATTACTTCCACAAACTGACAGATTTTCAAATGTGTTCTTAAATCCACAAATTTAGCCAAATTTATCAAGAATGTGATACCTACCACTTCCATGATGTATATTCCTTGTTCACTCCTGTAGAAAAAAAAGAAAAACAAAGGTACAAAAAATTAAGATTATAAGACATACGAAAACTGACTTACAACCAATTCGAGAATAGCGTTGAATAGAAGCATACTGAAGCTTTCAGTCACTCATCAAAGTAAATCCCATCTGTGCTGGCAGGAAGAGTTTGTGAGGACGCTAGTATTACTTTTAATAGCTCCCGTTACTACAAAATACGGCTGGCAATAAACCTAATTTCCTGAGTTTTTTTGGTTTTTTTAATCCACCCCTCTGAGATCTCAACCGGCGACCGCGCCGAAAATCAGCATGCATGTCATCCACAACGTAATCTACAAAACTGTATAGTTAAATGCTCCGAAAAAATTTCACATTAATTATGCAAATTAATGCATGAAATCAAAATTTTGCTCTAAAGCATTAAATAAAGCTACAAAAGGCTAATTTTTGGTCTAGACACTCTTTCCAGTATTCTTAGCAAATATACTTGAAAAAAAATTTGATATCAAAATTGATTTCTTAATTTATTATATTTAAAATTTCTTATGTATTTTTTTGTTTTTTTACCTGTTTTTTGTTTTTGTTTTTGGGATGAAATTTGTCAGGGACACTTTCGCGAACATACACAGCACAAAATAAATCAATTTTAATCAGCAAATGTAAAAATATTCATAGATTTAATTTTGGCTGAAAACACATTTTGTATTGAAATTATACATAAAATCACGTTTTTGAGCAATTTTCGGTCTCAATTTGGTCTCAAAAGATGCGTGAGATTTAAAAGAAAAAAGTAATGAAACGCCGCGGCGACTGCTTTGCGCATTGCGGACATATCTCGAGAAACGTCGGGGGGGGGCCCTTTTAGGCCCTTTTAGGGTTAACCCAAACCCTACACTGGATCAATGGGACTAAGGAACCCAAGTCCAAGTGGTCCTATCACCTAACAGGACCAAAAGTATGGACTGCTACAGAGATGTCCTTTAACCCATACAATGCCACAACCTGCATGGCAGTGCCGAGTACATGTGCACTAGCCCGTGCTGGCGTGCCACAACCTTGTATAGTAGCCTCCGTAGCGGTGCCACATGCATGTTTAGTTGCATTGCTCGTTGGGGCTTAAGCACCATAAAAATTAAACCAGGCACAGGGAGGATTAGTGGCAGGCACAATAGGGATCGGCACTGTGGTGCTGGGGTTGGTACATGGGGGCAGATTAAGGGTTAAAACAAAACATTTACTCACTGCTTTGCAGCTATCTTGATGCCGAGAGGTACACCCGCCACCTTAGTGAGTGAGACTTGAAGAACCTTGGTGGTGAATGGAGCTGCCTTGGATTCCTGCCTCTCACGGTATATCGTCAGTCTGAGAGGTGTCTCAGCCGAACACAGCGCCTCTCTTGCTATGCTGTGTGGGACATCCCGCAAGTCTCTACTGTTCACCTATACAACACCAAGGAGAGCAGAAAGGGATTTAGTTCTGGACAGCTTTAAATGGAGCACTAGATTGATAGAAGACCCACTGTGATCAAGAAAATATACACTTTTCCAATCAATAAGAATGGGAAAAAACTTAAAATAACATATTAAGCAGATCTATTTCATCGAATAGCCAGTCCGAGAGGTTAATCGGCTGAACAAAGCACATCTCTTGCTACGCTGTGTGGCATATCCTGCAAGTCTCTACTGTTCACCCATAAATCAAAAGGAAAAAAAGAGAAAAAGGAGCAGAAAACGATCAAGCTCTGAGAAAGCACTAGGAAATTAAATAAAAGGAGTACAGGTAATTGTTATAAGAAAGTAGTTTTACAGTGATCTATCAATGGAAGGAGCAGAAAATAAAAACAAATAAAATTTTTTTTTTTTCAAACAGTGAGTCTGAGAGGTGTCTCAGCTGAACACAGCGTCTCTCCTGCTATGACGTTTGGAACATCATGTAAGTCACTACCTCTCACCTACAGACACAACAAAGCAAGAACACAACAATAATGTAACAAGCCTGTCTCTTTTAATACTCTGATTTGCCCTGCTACATTATGTTGTTGTTTAAGTTGAATATTATTGGTGAGAAACTCGGGCTGGAGTTTAAAAAAAAAACGTGTGTTATAAATACTGAATCAAATTTAATTATGACATAGAAGATAAGGGATAGGTTGACTATATCATTGTTATGAGCTAACTCAAGCTCAAAATATACACGAAAAAATAGGAAAAGTAATCACAGAAAACTAAATTTTCATAAAATCTCCTCAATTTAGATTGTAACCTACTACCACATTAATAATATAAAACCTTGTTTCATTTGTTTCCACATTTAATCATTTGTTGCCAATTTGCTGATTATCGACTAATCACTGACCTGTACTATTTGATCACCGGGTAGTATCCTGGCGTCTTCTGCTACCACTTCACCAGGTATGACTTCTTGGACAACAACACCAATCTGCAAAAAAACCAACAGGAAGAACCGTCAGACCGAGGGTTCTTGCCGGTGCATAACACCCTTGGTGCAAGTATCAAGAATGAGAGACCACAAACCCCCCCCCCCCCTCTCAAAAAAACACAAAAATTTCTCCCTGACGAGAGTAATTATGTTGGACTATGTCAGTGCATACTTTCATACCCTAACTCTTTTGTTTGAATCCACATCATTGAAAGGAATGTCTTTTTTATGGACACCTCTTTTCCACTGGGACACCCAATTTTGAAATCCTGGCAAAATTCCTGGTGCAAGTTATAATAATAATAATATTTATCTGGCACGAAAAAGAGACATGATAATGAAGCTTTTCGACCTGCCCTCATCAGGTTATCACGCAGGTATGTAACAAATTACTCGAAATCAACTATATTATACTCGAACCCAAACTTTGCGATTGTTCTGAAATTATGGCGTCTGGGTTGCGTCTGGGTTCATTGAGTATAATATAGTTGATTTCGAGTAATTTTTACATACATTTTGTACCTGCGTGATAACCTGATGAGTGCAGGTCGAAAAGCTTCGTTATCGTGTCTCTTTTTCGTGCCATATTGAAATTTTGTAGTACCAGGAAAATATTTGAATAATAATGGGTATTTAATATAGTGCTCATATCCACCACGTAATAAGGTGCTCAAGGCGCTCCAATATTACCCCAGCTCTAGCTAGGCTACTGAATTCCGTGCTCACAGCATTCAAGGAATTCCTTCCTACCGGTACCCATTTAACACCTGGGTTGAGAGTGGCACATGTAGATTAATGTCTCATCAATTTTAGAACACCTGGGTAGAGATTTTCCACTGAATATAAAATGCCAAATCCAGGTGCATTGGGGATGGGATTCTAACTCACCGTACTGTCATTTAACATCACAAAGATAATTCTTTCCTAAACATGTTGGCATAAAAATGACACACTGTTTCTATAACTTTCAGCAAAATTATAAAACACTATTTCCATTTTGGAAAGTGGAAATTCTATATATAACATTACACTTTCTATATAAGGACCAAGCAGAATTTAAAACAATGAGAGAGTTATACTTACAAGGGGAGTTTCATTTCCACCAACGAAGTATATTCCTAAATCTCTATTACCGGTAGGTTTGCGATTGATCTCTATAGATGTTAGCTGACCATGGCGGATTGGGGCTCCTGGACCAACTGTGTGATAAGATAAGAAAAAAAAAAAAATGCATCTACATATAATATAGCATTCACTCATTACTTGCATTGTTTCACAGAGAAAGGAAAATGTATAATGAATACTAGTTATCAAGTACAATAAGTACCAGGGGTGGTATTCTGAGATTTATTTTATCTTGATTTTAGTGAAAAGATTTAAATTGTCATAACTTTTAAATTGCAACATTTCATTGGTGTTTGCACACATGAATTCCGCGTACACAGCCAATTTTGCGCAGTCATTAATCAATGATGCGCCATAAGCGTACATTTTGTTATGACAATTTAAATTATTTCACTAAAATCAAGATAAAATAAATCTCAGAATACCACCCCAGGTACTTAAAAGCTACACTGTATCATTAGAGCGCATGTATCATTTTCTGGAACATTTACAAACATTTAGCATTTTTTAAATATCAAATATGGGTGAAGGATTTTTATAACAGTACAGGTGAGGTTCTACACGATAGCCCCATTAACCCAAGGTATTTACGGTATATATATGTCTGTTTGGAGCCAGAAGGGCGTTAACTCATATATACTTTAACACATGAATCTCCCTAATGGCAGTTTGACTTTGACCATCCTGAGCGCACGTAGGAGGGACCCTATTCTTCATCACGTTCTGCCACTCAGCACCTTTGTATGGTATCGCATTATGACTCAACGCTGGAATGTCAACATATCAAAAAGTGCGTGGAACCTTATGTTTGTCTATGGGAATCTTACACTGAGAAGGTGTGCTGTAGTTTGCAGGTGCAGACCCTTGTCACTTTTAACCTTTTAAACATCCATGTAAGGTCTGAAATGTGAGACTACAGACACTGCATTTCATAGAACCCGTACTGTAGGTGCTCTTATTTGACTCAGCCAGGGCATGGAAATGATAGGCTAGGCTCAAGGCTTTATGAATTGCTTTAAAGTGCCAAAACAGAGTCTGTGCAAGCAGGTTAGGTGTATTGGATGTATACAGGTAAAGATGACTGGGTTGGGTTTGAGGGGTGTATGGAGATTTATCACGTCAACACTTAGTCATAAATGTAAGCTAAATGTATTAGCTGGGATTCCACATCTTGGTATCAAGTACAAAAGAAGGCAAGCACATGTACAACTTAACGTAATGTACTTTCCGATAGCGCCCCCCCCCCCCCCCCCCCTCTTTCTCTCTCTCCCTTGCTACTCCTCCATCTCCCCCTCTCTTCCTCCCTCTGCCTTGCTCCATGTTCCTCCCTTCCTTGATGTTTCTCAGACTCTCTCTCTCTCTTCCTCACCGCTACTGACTCATCCGCGGCTCACCCCCCCCCCCTTTCTCTTTCTCTCTCTCTCTGTCTCACTCACTCTTCCTCTCTATCCATCTCTAAGTACCAGGGCCTTCATCTCTTTCTTCTTGTCTCACGTACAGTACTTGATTTTTAGGCCAAATAAAATGAATTCCTAGAACTCTCCTCATCCCAGCAGTCATTTTTCCCCTTCTTTTCAGCACTACCCCTGTTTTTTTTTGTAGTATATCATATCGTTACTTTCTTACATGTACGGTACATGACATGAGTAAGGTAGAAGTGTCCCCCCCCCCCCCCCCCCCCTCTCTCTCTCTCCCTTTTACAGGTATATGAACCTGTTCATAATTAATCCTTTTCTTCTAATCTACATAATTTTAAGTCCAGGAGACTAATCCCTAGCTTTTGGTCCCTGTCCCCTTCCCTCCTTCAGCCCACATCCTTTTCTTTATTTGATATTTTTCTTTATAATGACAGCAAACTAGAAGTTCGTCTGCTCGAGACATTCTGCTGCGCACGCGGACGATGTGAGGATGCGTAAGATGAGCTGTGAAGATGTACACCATGTCCTGTCAATCCCCTTAATCCCCCTTAATCCTTCATCACTGATCCCCTCTCATCTCCAAGCCCTCTCTCCTCCTCCTCCTCTCTTCTCCTCAGGCTCATCTGCCAGACCATGTAACCCCTATTCAGACAGGGGTAAATCTTATCATAAAGCTACATGTATTTCTATTTTATTTTTCTCGTCTGAATGTCAAATAATCAATTGTACATAACGGTGTACACCTGTGCAGTGAAATTGAGGTTTCAGTTTTTGAACAAAATATCTCGAGAAATAATTGGGGTCCATTGCCTGTGTAAACATTGATTTGAATGAAAATCACAAAACTGGACAGGGCTGAGCATATATTAAGGCACAAACTGAAATGTGAAAAGTCAGAAGTCGTATTGTACATGTATGTTCACTATTGGCATCTAGAGGTACAGGTGTGTACATGAAACGTTGATGTGGTGAGAAACAGTGATGACCACCCCAAAACTAGTTTCTTTCATCTATAAATGATGCACCACGCGGTACCCCGGGGTAGCGTTGTACCCCGGGGTACCACGTTGTGTAGCGCCATCTCACGTCCACTCGAGTACAACCCCAGAGTTATGAATGCAGTGCGTGTACGTAGTCACAATGCATGTTAACAGTGCAGTGGACTGCATGCATACACTGTAGTACTGCTGCTCGCGCGCTAGCGTATAGCTGCTAGCAGCCCTCACAAAGTACAAGCGCAGTGGCTATAGCGTTAGCTCCCGCGGCTTTAGAACTTGATTTTATTTCACTTCTTCCTAAAAAACATCACTTCATCGTTACTGTATTTTAGCTGTCAAACTTTCAAACTTAGACAATGGTGGAAGGTAATGGTGGATACGGAAATTTACTGTAAGGGAAAGGACGTAAAAGACGGAAGATTCCAAGGACCGAGAAAGTTGAAAGAGCACGATATCGTGCAATACAGAAGTTGGGGGGCGAGCAGGCCGCTGATCTGTGTACATGGTAGCGGTTTTTAGGAAGGCGAGTAACGGGGGAGACAAGGAGCAGGCTGATGGTGTTATTATGACACTGCTGGCCCAATCCCTCTCTCAAATCGAAGAAATAGAAATCAATAATAGAATAATTACTCACAACAACAATGAATTTGAGAAAAATACATGACTTATAGGATGTTTTACAAGAACATGGGACACAATTGAATGTTGAAAAAAATCACACCAAAATAATTTCCCACTTTTTGGTAACCCAGGGTACAGCCCTAAAAAAAAATTAAATAATTCAAAAAAATGGCTGATTTTTATTTGGTACCCCAGGGTACCATTTATGTCATCAAATAATCCTTTTAGGTGACATTCCTATCCCGTATCAACATACATACATGTACATGTATACAACAAGTGCTACGTAGAAGTTTTCTCTCGTGTGAATGCCCTGTAAGATGCCTAGCCTCTACCTGGCATCCGGTAACCAGTGAGTCATCGCCACGGCAACTCAAACTCGGAACATCCAGGTAAGAGGTGGGATGACCATGAATACGTGGATGAAATCTTGACCCTACTGGTGGATGAAATGAGAGGTACGGTACATGTACGGGGATGCTTGGAGATATTCATAGAACTTGAATTATGCCCACGATCTTGTTCACTCTCTAAATTGGTTTTTCATATACTCTTCTCTTTCCTTCTTCAAATCTTTCTGTCTCTGCAGTTATCTTCTTTTTCCACCTCCCGCTCTCTTACACTTTGCCTTTATGCCAATCTCTCTCTTTCTATCACAAATTTTATCTCTCTGTGTACTAAAGTTCTCTTTTAATACTACATGTATATCTTCTATCTTTCTCTCTCTCTCTCTCTCCCTATCTTTCTCAATCAATCAATATTTTTACTGTAACATTTGGGTATAACGAAAAGAAAAGCCCTCATGGTAATGATCATAAACAAAAAAATTAAAAATGGAATGGAGGAATTGTAATTTAATAAAAAAGAAATTTGGGAGAGAAAGCAAAGCTAATGCTACTTATTTTTTCTACTTAATCTTCAATTGATTTGGAATTAATTCTTATACAGCACTACAAACATGTGCATACATATACATCCAATCCTCTCCATACGTACATGTACAAGCTGACACTCTGTAGAATTTTTCCCTTCATTAGAAATGCCATTAACAGGTGAATAAAGCATTTCAAGTGCAAAATCATCACTTATTCATGCTACACAGCCGTGGGCCATTTTAATAACGACAAATATTGACGTCAGAAAAGAGGGAATCTGTGTTTGATAGTGAAAGGAAAATGCTGAATCCACAACAATCTCCTTTTTTCACCTGGTTTGTTTGTTGTCAACAATGAAATAGCTTTGCATATCATGCAGAATATACTAAGATGGTTTTGGAGCCAGCTTTAACTATATTTCAAAAGAATATATTTTTTTTAAAGGATAAAATACGTGAAAGAAATTTCAATCAATGGTTATCTGGAGTGAATTTTCATTTTTGAATAAAATTAACAAAGTGACAAACACACATACAGATTAATAATCACTCTGTGACCATTCACTAATTCAAAACTCTGATATCACTTGGTACAGGTACAGTATCTGTAATTTTTTACAACTGGTAAATTTGGGGAATTTTCAAAGTGTCTACATACATGTAATCATCAATATAGAAAAATAAGCACTATGGGCTGATATTTTGAACTCTTTAATCGCTTTGGTCGACCAATGGCACAAACAGGAGACGGCCGCAGTCAACTTTTGTCACACATACATGTATGTACATTGTAATGTAACAATTTGGTGGCCAAGAGTTTCGATCCATGGTGGATAAAAGAGTTAATTTGGATAATCAGGATTGAACCTAAAAATATCCAAAACAAAACAAAAAACAAAACAAACAGAATACATGTATGTGGAAAGGGTAGCTGGTCTCCAATAACATTATAACTTTTCTTGTCCAACTCTTGGATACTATATTGTAGGTAGCACGTGCATTGTTAACCACTGATCACGGCTTCTAATTCATGTAACTTTATAACGGGTTGGTGAGCGTGCATTCATTTGTAGAAACTTGATCATGATTGAGTCTGAAGTCTAAGATACAAATTACCATGGTAACGTATAACTTGCATTGTACGAGCACAGAAAGCCTACTGCGTTCTTTGGCAGAGTTGGCAATTTTATGACTGCCCATAAAGGTAAGTAAAAAAAAAAAAGAACCTAGTAATGTAATAATGTTTATTACAAAAGTGCACGAAGGATAATCACACTTTTGAACTAGTTCTTTCTCCTTGTAACCCCCCCCCCCCCAATTTTCTCCCAGTCTCTCTCTCTCTCATTTTGTATAAAACGTGTTACTCTGTGGAGATACATACTGTACATGTACATGTATTTTTCCTTCTTTCCTCCTCTGCGATATTTCTCTGTCATACTTTTTCTCTCCCTCTCTCAAAAGGGTTCTGTGGTGAATTACAAATTACATCCAGTTTCATACTGTCCAATCTCTCTCTCTCTCTCTCTCTCTTTTGACCATACATGTAATTTCAAGCTCAAGTACTTATTCCAGGTCAATACTCAACTTAATGGCATGAAAATATAGAGCTGTAATTAAGGCATAGCCTAAATGTGTGGAAGAAATCACACCGCACTCTGTACAGGTCCACCTTGAGAAATCATGCAGGACGTATCGATTAGTCTGTGTAAGGAGGTACCATCCATGGTTTGCGGACGGACAGCCAGCCCTGCGGTAGTGTATGCAGGCAGCATTCGTTCTATTGACATTGTAAGGCGCATAGCAAATCAAGGGCAAAGATCTCATCCTCAGAGGTGGGAAAAGAGCAACGAGGCAGACAAGAATTATCGATCTTTGGATTCTGTACATGCTTCCTGATGTGGCACAATGACAACAAAAATGTTCTTTCATATTTATAGAAAGCAGTATTCAGTGATATGTGTAGTGTACAAAAATAACCCGGATTGCACAATGATACTTTTAGACCTTTTGCCCAAAAAATCCAGTGTTAGTGGACTTTAAAAAATCAAAAAAAATCATACATTTAAATAACCCCCCCCAAAAAAAAAAAATAAAAAAAAAATAAAAATAAATAAATAAATAAATAAATAAATAAATAAATAAAATTAAATAAATAATAAATAGATAAAAAAATAATAGTAATAATCTCTCCCTCAATCTCTATTACTAATTTATATAGATCTATCTACAAAGTATGTATCTCTCTTCACCTCTCTCTTTCTCTCTCTCTATCTCTCTACAGTATCTCTCTATCTCTCTAATGGGGTGTTGCAAGAAAGTTGCAATCAATTGCAAATTGTAAAGCAAATTAGAACAACCATTCTGAATGGTTCAGGGTCTGCCCATTCAAGAAGATGCGCTTGCAACAATGATTTTGATTGGTCAGTACCGATCAGTTGCAACTTGCAATCAATCGCAAACTTTCTTGCAACACCCCATAAAGACAGACCAATCTCTCTATCATCATCCTATCCCATTGATATTCTGTGTCACAGTAATCTTGTTTGCAGTCTAATTCATCTCAAAGATTTCTTTATTACCTCTAATCTCACTAACACCCTCTACTAATGCCACATCCCCACTCATTGCCCAGGTATGTCCTATACTCTTGACCTGTCATAACAAATTTCTCTACAGGAGGGACTACACCAAGGATAACGGTTTTACCCTTGACCAAACACAAGAAACAGCTGAATTGTTTGGGTTGAATATTTGTGTGTTTTCCCCTCTCTTGAGCAGTCATTACCATTGCTATCATTATCAATATCATGAAAATGAAAAAATATGTTACATGTATATCACATAATCACTATCAAAATAATCACTTAAAATCATTGTTATCATAATATTCCTGCTATAAACATGTTGTATCTTCTCATTCTGTTCTTTTCTTAAATTACAAGTGAAACCAAATTTCTGTTGCAGCCAATCAAACATCCACATCCATGTTTCTGACATACCATAAAGATAAACCCCTCTACCCCTGACTCCTAAAATCATATCACCTTCTCACTTATAATCTCGACTCATCGTCTCCCTTCATTCTCAAAGTTTGGGGGTAGGGGGGGGGGGGGAGGGCTCCCAAGTGGCGTGAATATGATACCATCTGGTTACATATTTCAGGCAAAATTGATTAAAATATTCATCTGTCTGACATCATCAATATTCTTTCGGCACGTTTTGAAATGCCAAGGGGGGTAATAGGTACCCCAATCTGTTATCAGTGGTATAATATGATAGGACATTGGACTGAAAAGGGAACTGATATGCAAAGCTGTTGTTTACTCATCAAAACGCCCAAATAATTTTCCCTCTGCTTCACACAACTCTATTTTCTGTCTTAAAAAAAAAAAAATCCTTTCTCATATTTTTTTTACGTAAATATTATGAACCACCTTTGTCTGAATTCTATTTTTTTCTCATTCATTTTCTATTTGACATTTCCTTCTATAAAGCCCATTTTACAATTCACTTTATCCCTTTTCCCACACTCTCTTTCTCACACTCTGTTCTCTTTCTGTTCCCCTGTTAAATGTCTGGTTTTTTTCTCACACACTCCTATGACTGCACCTCTCTTTCTCTCTCTCTCTCTCTTCTAAATACCCTATGACATACCTTCTCCCCCTTCCCCCCCCCCCCCCCCCCCTCTAATTCTTTCTTTGATCACTCTTTCTCCATCTTTTCCCCTATGATGCCATATCATTTCTCTCTCATCTTTTCTTTCTCACTTGCACCTCCTTTATTTTCCTTTCTCACAGACTTTCTCTTGCACTCTCTCTCCCTCCATCCCTCTCCCCCTCCTTCCCTCCCTCTCCCCCTCTCTCCCTCACCCTCTCCCTCCCTCACCCCTCCCTCCCTCACCCCTCTGTATCCATTTCCCTCCATTGTCTCCATCTCTGTCTCCCATCTTCTTTTTATACCACTATTAAACAGACCCCACCTCCAGTCTATATTCGGCAATGGGGCAATGAACTTGAGAGTGGACATTACACATTACACCCAGAGTTCTCCATGTCACCCCCGGGGGAAATTAGACGCCTGCCTGTGTGTCTCTTATACATGGATGATATCATCCCATCTGCCTACAAATTTATCTCCTCTATCTTCTTCTTTTTTGCTTCTTTTTTTGTGTGTCTACCACCTCCTCAAAAGAATTAAATATTTCATAAAGGAGAACAATGGAGCTAGTCTGGCATCCAGGCAATCATATTATGTTGTCTCCTTTAAGGTGTACATGTAGACGTACTTGTACGTATGTTTGAGTTTATGGCCAATTTCCATTAAACAATAGTAACCAAATTCATTTCAATTCAATTTATTTCAAACACATAATAAAAGACAGGTCATACAACGTATTACATTCAAAATCCAAAGAGTAAACATTACAACAAAGAATACAAGTACATAATTATGTACAACAGAACATTACAAAGACAATCTTATTATGTGATTGGGGGCAGCTGAGAAGAGCAAATCTTATATAATAGCTACCCCAGCAAGAAAATTGCATGAAGGTAAATTGACTAAAAATAATAAAATACAGTGGTATTGCAATTGGCAGTTATTGTGGCATGTATACAAGAGAACAAACAGACAAGGGGACAGAACAGAAATAAGCAAAAGAAGCATGATAGGAAAGAAGAAAATTAACAAACACAAATACAAGCCTGATCATTCAGCTCCTAAACATTTTTGATTTTCAAATAAAGTAACTTTAAGTCTCCATTTAAAACATTGCAAAGATGGACTGTTTTGAATATCAAGAGGAATAGATTTCCATACCATAGGGCCCTTGAAGAAAATAGAATTCTTTGATACCCCAAATTCTTCCACTTTAAACAATTTACGTAAACCTTTAAACCCTAAGCCTACCCCTAACCTTTACCCCAAACCTAAAACTCCATTGCAACCCCGGCCCTACACTATCAAAGTTACACTGCCCTCCTGCAGCTTGTTTTGCCATGCAAATATCGTCTGTTTGGAACGAGAAGGGCATTATTCTCTTAACTCATATCATTTTGTACAGAGATAACACCATTCTGGCTCCAAACATGATATATTCCCATTACCTCCTTTTCAGCCAGCAGTTTTACATAATGTTCAGGAACATGATAAATATAGTCCATTAACATTTAGAACGCAGTCACCGTGACTATCTGTCATTTCTAATGTTTCTGTCCAAGCTATAAATAATCCTACATCTTTGACGAAATGTCACCACGGCCCTGTTTCTTAAAACTTTTTATCAATAACAAAATACAATAATTGTTATAAGTTACTGAAATCCTTGGATCTTATTGGCTGAGAGCGAGTTTGTCATAGAAAAGAGGCAGTTGTTATTGATAACAAGTTTTATGAAACGGGGCTCAGATCAATGCCAGAGCATTAAAGGGAATCAGTAACTTTGTGGAGGCTTGATTTAATAAATTATTGAATTTTAATGTCTGTCTTGTATAATGATGTTCAGAAGGATAAATAAATAGCCAGGCATAGAAAGGTTTTCAAACATACGATGTTATTTATTAAGATATCTACAGGTATGCCTGAATAGTGCCATTTACGAAACTGTACTGGGGTACGCTTTAGTCACACACTGCAGTCTATGGGGAGAAAAGGTCAAGGCATTTCCGGTCACATGCATATTTTCACTCTTTGTGAAGCACATGATGCGTTTAACATGCATTTTTCAGGGCTTCACACTATGAACATGGCGAACAAAGAAGCGGACAAAATATACAGCTCCTTATTGTACCTTCCACAATTGCTCTGGTAGACAAAAGAACATCCATTCATTGCTATTATGTAAAAATATGTAAAACAGGTGTCGCATGCATATTAAGCTGTTCTCCTTATTTTACATAATCTACCTGCAAAAATGATCTCAAAGCTCCAGCGTATCCAGAACACAGCAGCTCGTCTTGTTTCCTGCATTCCTCGTTCTTCTAGCATTACCCCTGTTCTTCAAAAACTCCACTGGCTTTCTATCACTTCTCGTATTACCTATAAAATTCTCCTTCTTGCTTTTAAGTCTTATCATGGTTTCGCTCCTTCCTATCTTTCTGCTCTCCTTCCTCGATATAAACCTGTCCGGACTTTGAGATCTGCTTCTCAATCTCTACTTTCTCGATCTCATACTTCCTACAAACAGTATGGTCAACGTTCTTTTTCCTATGCAGCTTCATTTCTTTGGAACAATCTCCCCTTTCAAATTCGCAATGCTAGTTCTGTTTATACTTTTAAACTTATGCTTAAAACCCATCTGTTTAAATCATGAATCTTAAATCTGATATCCCTATATGGCCTTTCCATCCTTTTGTTTGTGTAGTTATGCAAGGTCTACTACTACTACTATTAATTTGTGATAAGTTCCATATTTTGGTTGCGCTTTGTAATTTTTTACTATTATTGTGTACTGGAGGGTATTGATTGATGTAATTTGTTGTGCAAAGTATTTGGTTTCTTTCTAGTCAACTTTCATCATTCCTTTGTCTTTTCGACCGCTTAGAGGCAATTTTGCAATTTGCGGTATATAAATTGATTATTATTATTATTATTATAATAGCAATGAAGGGATGTTCTTTTGTCTACCAGAGCAATTGTGGCGGATACAATGAGGAGCTGTATATTTTGTCCGCTCTCTTTGTCATAGTGTCATTTTTACAACATATTATTAAATACACTGCATTTAGGGCCATGCAGCTCATATTTCATCAAGCCTTCACAAAGTTACAGATTACCACCTTTAAGTTCCCGTTGGCCTTACCTATTCTTCCAGGGCATCTATTGGCTAAGTGTGGCTCTAATTCACTGCGTGGTACCTTGGATGTACAGAAGTCTGTGTTTGGACAGAACACTATTAGTCTGTCTAACATCCTGTGGGAGAAAGAAAGACAAGAGAGAGAGAACAAACAAAAATAAAGATAAGAACTACAATGACAATATTATCATTATGTCTTATTTACGCAGGGTAACCTCATCAGCAGTACTACAGTCAAACCTGCTTTAGCGACCACCTGTATAGAAAGACCACCTGTCTATAAAGACCACAATATTTGTTTCCCTTGAAGATCATTTCTCATTGAAACATGTATTAAAGGAACCTGTCCATATTAGACCACCTGCTCATAAAGACCGCTTTTCTTGTCTCCCTTGAGTGGTCTTTACAGACAGGTTTCACTGTTCTGTTCTCCCTGATTGCCCTGCATGTACTACATGTACACCCGTGTTTAAAAAAACACAGTGGACACTTTTGATCATTAATAATTCATAATTTGTACCTCCTACCAGACTGTTTTTACAGGTGTTCCAGATCTATGTCATTTCTGCCCACCTTTTGCTGTCCAGTATCATTAATGATTTAAGACTGTGTCAAAAAAAGGTGTTCTTTTCAAGCTACATACATATACATGTAGATGTACATTGTATAAGGCATGCATCTCAAAATAGAGAAAAACATGTTTTCCATGAAATAATTACATAAAGTGCTGAGTCACAAAAACAATATTAACAAATATATGATATAAGTTGGGAGAGAAAGTGAGTCCTAAAAATTTCAATAAGCTACATGTAGTACAAGTAAACACGGGCTCCACCGCCGACCCTCTGTGCATAATTGCCCTTGCGGAGAAACCGACGTCTTTCGGATGGTGACATTAAAGGTCGGTCCCAGACGTAAATAATCATATCTGATTGATACACGTCTGTAAAAACCCAATTACACACACACACACACACACACACACACACACACAAGATGATTCACTGATAATGCAAATGAAGCATGATTTCATTTAGAGAATCACTGTAATTTTAGCTACATGCACATGTACAAGTCATGTCATGCTAGGCATGCACCTAAAAAATAAAGAAAAAACACATTTTCAAGAAGACACGCGAGTCATTTTTGTCACGCGAACAACAGTGAACAGCAGAAGTTGCAGGAAAAAAACACAAAAGAAACTCTCAAAACATTTTGGAGTGAGATGTAAAACTTCAGTAATAATGCAAACGATGCAGGATTTCTCGAGAGCAACAAGCTACTGGTCATGCTAAGATGCAACGCATGCATCTCAAAAAAACATGTTTTCCAGAAGTTTTGCAGTTATTGTGTCACGCGAACAGCAGCGAATGATCGAAGTCAGAGAATAAAAGGAAGAAACTCCCTGGATGATATCATGCTCCCCGTGGAGATAAGTGATAAGTTGACTCCAACACTGTGCTCGTGTATCAAATCATATCGGCTCATCTTACAATATAGACCCGTTTCCACTATCCTAATAGTTGCTTAAACTTGTCTCATGTATTAAGGCCCCTCCTCATTATCCTGATGAAAGTTGTCAAACTTGTCTCGTTTATTTAATACTAAAGACCTGTTCTCATTATTCTGAAAGTTGCTTGAACTTGTCTCATTTTACTGAAGACCCGTTCTCATTATCCTGAAAGTTGCTCAAACTTCTCGTTTTACTGAAGACATGTTCTCATCCTGAAAGTTGCTTGAACTTGTCTCATTTTACTGAAGACCCGTTCTCATTATCCTGAAAGTTGCTTGAACTTGTCTATTTTACTTTAAAGCCCTGTTCTCATCATCCTGAAAGTTGCTCAAAATTTTCTCATTTTACTAAAGACCTGTTTCCATAATCTGATACATGTCTACACAATGTACTTGTATACTTGTAAACTACAAATCAATCATATTGTCCCAAATGTTGAAAGTAATGACCTGCGTCAATTATCCTGACTTGTACATGTACATTGTATCTTAAAGATAAAGTTGCGTTCTGGGGCCTGTAACATATTAATTTTATATCATTTGTACTGTAAGTCTATGGCAAACAGTGTACTGAAGAGTTTAATACAACCGATCGTTAGATTGATTGTATCTATAACATGTCATACGGTTGCCTAGTGACAGAAATTGTCTCAAAGCAATAGACTGCTTCTGTAATGTATACAAATTTATGCACATTATCTGAGCACCTAGTGACGAGCTATTTCATGAACCTGCTTTTGATAAATGAGCCTCAATGCTTGGAATCCAGTTTGCATACATTATTTGTAGCTATGTCCGGCAAGCTTTCAGGTTGTCGAGAACAACCTTTGTTTGAAAGGTATGGATAAAATTTGCATACATTATCGAAGAACTTGATTTTATTTCACTTCTTCCTAAAAAACATCACTTCATCGTTACTGTATTTTAGTTGTCAAACTTTCAAACTTAGACAATGGTGGAAGGTAATGGTGGATACGGAAATTTACTGTAAGGGAAAGGACGTAAAAGACGGAAGATTCCAAGGACCGAGAAAGTTGAAAGAGCACGATAATCATGCAATACAGAAGTTGGGGGATCTGTGGCTGATCTGTGTACATGGTAGCGGTTTTTAGGAACTAGTAACGCGGGAGACAAGGAGCAGGCTGATGGTGTTATTATGACACTGCTGGCCCAATCCCACTCACAAATCGAAGAAATAGAAATCAATAATAGAATAATTACAACAACAATGAATTTGAGAAAAATACATGACTTATAGGGTGTTTTACAAGAACATGGGACAAAATTGAATGTTGAAAAAAATCACACCAAAATAATTTCCCACTTTTTGGTAACCCAGGGTACAGCCCTAAAAAAAAATTAAATAATTCAAAAAAATGGCCGATTTTTATTTGGTACCCCAGGGTACCATTTATGTCATCATGTATACATTGTATGTACCTATTTCAGCTAATTTGCAAACACGATGAAGCTACATACATGTACATGTGAATACACATACTTTTATAGGAACACAAAGAAATAGGCATAATAAATGAAAGCTATGGATATATACATGTATAAAGAAACTGTTTAATAATCTGCACATGTGCTGTGCTGTATTTTCAGACAAGATACAGTAATAGGAACACATCTTTCATAAATCTATGATTTTATTGTCTCCTATTCCCCTGTGTATAACTGTATCTATACAATGCCTGAGGCTGTGTAAGTGTATCAGCTTTGGGCATCTTCCATTTCACTTCTGTAGTGTAACTTTCAGTGTCACTCTCATAACAAAGGGAATTTGATATTCTTGGTCTGATCTGTTCACATCTTGGAATAGTCTGGTCTTCATCATATAATACCGTAATAATAAATATGTTACATTTATATAGCGCATTACGTGAACACCTCAATGCGCTTTACAATGTTATTTATTATTACCCCTGGTCATTGGATTTCAAGCCTGCACACAAGTGTGCACCATCTCCACTCCTTAGGGAGCATTCCTACCATTTTGCACCGTTCACATGCATGCATGTAGGGCAATGGCAAATACAGTCACATTGACTTTTGGCAATCCTCACAGGTACCCATTATCTCCTGGGTAAGAGTGGCAATGTAGATTAATGTCTTGCCAAAGGACGTTAGTGCCGTGGTGGGACTCGAACCGCGAACCATGCGATCCACAGTCCGGTGACGTATACACTAGACCACAGCACCTCTATGATATGATGTACATGTACATGTACAGGTATTTAGAGCTCTGAAAATATCTCTTTTTCCCCTCAAAATATTAATGTAAAAATAACTTTGCTATGATAATTGTTTCTTTTCGTTAGATCTTACATGTAGCTCAGACAAGAATGAAGAACATGTTCAGTTATCTACATCGTTATGTGTCTTGATTTTTGTCTCTCTGTCTTTGAATACATGTACGTGTAGCTAATACGGAAACGCAGTAGCACAAACAGACGCGTCCGGAATGCAAACGGTGAAATTATTGATGATATTAATGACATGAAAAGTTGCAACTTGACTATGTAATGACAGTTTTTATTAAGCCTAATCGAGGTAGAAGAGGTGCTTTTATCTGCTCTGAGGATCATTGACATGTTTCTGCCTTAACCCTAATAGAGCCGGGTTATTTAGACCCATCTCACAGCCGGGGGGGGGCTGATTCCGCCCCCCCCCCCCTATGATCTCGGCCGTCCAACGCGCATTCGCAACGAAAATCGACACACACGTCGCCGACCACGTAATCTACAGAACTGTATAGTCAATTTCTCCGAAAAATGTCACAACTAATTAATTATGCTAATTTATGCATAAAATTAATGGTTTGCTCTAATTGATTAAATAAAGCCCCAAAACTGCTAATTTTTTGTATAGAGACTCTTTGTCAGATTCTGATCAAATAAACCAAAAAAAAAATTCGGTAAAATCCTTTTTTTCTTATTTTATTGTTTTATTAATTTCTTATGTATTTCTTTGTTTTTCGACTTTTTGTTTTTTATTGTTTTTTCGATGGAATTCGTTGGCGACACTATTTTAATCATAAACAAGATAAAATTAATTGTTTTTAAACAGTAAAAGTAAAAATAATGAAACATTTATGAATTATAGCTGGAAACACAATTTGCATTGGATTTGTACACAAAATCACGTTTTTGAGCAATTTTGGGTCTGACATGCACTTACGAAATGTTGCGTAACTCTGGAACCGCACGCGCGGACATCACAAATTTGGTCTCAAAAGTTGCGCAAGACTTGAAAGAAAAAAGCAGTGAAGCGGCGTGGTGACTGCTTTTCGCGATGCGAATATATTACGCGAAATGTCGAGGGGGGGGCGGAATCCGCCCCCCCCCCCGGTCCTATTAGGGTTAATGTGCATAAATTTTTTTCAACAATAAAAATGCAAATGCATCTTTTTGTGATGTGATTTCATTTCGCTATTGAAGCTATGTACATGTATGTAAGTCCATCTGTGGATGTGCCCCCCCCCCCTAATTCTCTTTGTCTGTTTCTACATGTTAAATATCTCTAGGAATGTATCAGGTTGAACTTGAACAGTGTCCATTTCATAACAAAGGAAAGATGATCTTCTGGGTCTGATGTGGTCATATTCAGGAATTAATAGTGGGGGGGGGGGGAATCAACCACGGGGCAATTGCCCCCCCCCCCCCCATTGGCAAAATAAAAATGCTCTGCTTAATAAAAAAAAACAAAGTAAAATACATATTTTTACAAAAGAATTGCAGCACAAAAATTGTGTATAATACATGGATGTACATGTAGTAAAGCAGATTCCGAGCTCCACTGTTTCAAGCTGTTTTCAAGTAATTTTCAAGCTGTAAAAGGCATAATGTATCTCCAGGAACATCTAAAGAGCTCCATAAAGTATCATGCTGGATTTTAGCTCTGTGGTGGCCGAGGGTCTCAAATTCTATATCAGAAAATGTTTATACAGTGTACACTGTTCAGTCTAATGCATCTCTAGGTATTTCTGCTGTACATACCTATAGACCGCGACAGGCAGCACGTCCCTTTATGATTGACAAATATAGATCTAAAATGTAAATATTTACAAACTTTGCAGACAGTTGACTGAACATTGAACATTCTTTCTTTGAAACAACATTTGACTGTGGTTTTGCAACTGTTTTTATTTGATGTCAACCAGTCCTACATGTGTACATGTACATGTATTTTTTTTTTTTTTTTTTTTTTTTTTTTTTTTTTTTTTTTTTTTTTGGGGGGGGGGGGGGGGGGGGGGGGGGGGGGGGGGCTTTGTGTAATCCAACATACTTCTCCCTCCTCCCCCCCCCCCCCCTTCATATTTTGTTTTTCATTTTGTAAAGTTCTATCAGTGGAAGAAACATGGCCAACAACTGGGAAATGTTATCTTATTTTCTTAGAAATATTTCCTTTTACGATAAGGTGATAAGGCATGAACACTTGAAAATCAATACACATGTGTGTATGTTTCAGACTCTAATACTTGTAAATATTAGTATAAGAGATGGTGAGAGAGAAAGAAAGAGAGAGAAAGAGATATAGTCAATTAGAAGACAGATGCCATATTTTGACCCTTCTCACTTGACCTACACTATACCAGTATCCCTTGAGATAGTATTACCAATCTCATATAACTGACTCATATTAAAGTGATTATCAACTGTCTTTTATTCACTCATTAAATCCTCCTGGTAGGCTACAATAACAGACCTTATTCCATTTCACTTAATATACCTGTTTGCCTTCTCTCACTTGGGGTTACAACAAATCCTGTATCTTCTGAACAGCCAAAGAAAAAGAAAATTAGTGTGGAGCCTAGGATAAATGGTTAAAGTTCAATCTTTGTATTTGGAACACCATGACAAAGACTAAAAAGATCAACCTGTATAAAGATAAAGTTGAGTTCTGGTCATGAGATTGAATTGTAAAAGAAACTGTCTCAAGCCAATTGGGAATATAGCACATAAGAACTGGTGTATGCTGTAAGGTTTTGTAATCACCAAAATGATAAGAAATTGACTCAATCCTGCTGAGATTCACATGCACTGCACACAGAAATGTGTATATGGGACTACAAAGTTCAGCCCGAACATGTATTTAATGTGAGGGCATTTTAATAAAGAGCAACCCTTTTCAGGGGACATATCTACTATGCTAATCTTCCAAACTCACATGTTACATTGTAATACGAATGAGAAAGCTCACAAATTTTTACTTTTCCCAAACTTAAGCTTCCCTTTAAGGCAATTTCAAAAGCCCCACCCATCACCTGCAAACATGTTTGAACATTTAATACCAAGTTTACAATGCCATACACGTGTACAGTACATGTAGGCCATACATGTTCGTTGCATAAATGATAATTCATTATTGGTAGTGAACTTGCCTTTGTGGTTGTGTATTAATAATCTCCAAGAAATCAATGAATATTTCATCAAGGTCTGAGTATGACAGACTAGTCTCTAAGATTGGGGAATGAACTTCTCAGAAGAAGTCCTTTATACATGGACATATATATACATCTGATGAGTCATTCATTTTTCTTTGCAGACCCAGATGATGACCTTCCATTACATCCATTCCCTTGACCCAGTGGACAGCACTTTCACACAGATTTTAATACAGGGACCACCTACATGTTTGTACATGTACATGTACAGGTCAGAGAAGATGCGTTTTAAATGAATGGCAACTTTTAGCAAGACAATTTTTTCTTTCATTTTTATTCATTTTTTATCTATTTTTTTTTATTTTTTTTTTAATTTACTTTTATTTTATTTTATTTAGCTATTTATTATTTTTTATTTATTTATTTTTATTTTTTTTATTTTTTTTTTATTTATTTATTTAGTTATATTTTATTATTATTTTTATATTTATTTTTTTTTGGGGGGGGGGGGAGGAAACTTACTTTCTTCAATAATTAATTAATACTTAATCTTTTATCCCTAGTGTTTGGGATGACCATTTAGCAAATTTTGTATTAAAGCACTTTACAGCAGAACCTACAAAATATACTTTAATATCTGCACATTAAAGGCCTACACTGTACCTTTATTGTAAGACTTACAATATACATGTATATACTTATTCGATTTGGCCCACTCCCCCCTCCCCCCCCAAAAAAAAAAAAAAAAAAATTTATTTATTACATTTTTGCCTACAATCATGCAAATACTGTACATGTACATTTTGTATAATAATCGATTATTTTTTTAACCTACAGTGTACATGTAGATGTATGCATTTGCGGACGTACTGTAGGCCTACACTAGTTGTCATTGCGGAAGACCCACACGTGTATAGTACTGATAAAATCAATTTGTTCCAATTTTAAAATACAAGATTCATGTAACTTGCTCACAGAATATCATAAACAGGTCTGCAGAATACAGACTAGCCCTCCCAAGCCATTGTGAAGGACAGACACCACTGACCAATAATAGCATATCAGACAATTTCTCCAAGCTAACATTTATCATCCAGCTCCAAAGCCCAACTTCCCCAATCATCTAACTCTCTTTCCTCTGTTGAGAGTTGAGAGCCAAAAGGGCGTTAAATGTGTGTTGTATGCTATGAGTAAACTTCCTTCTGCATCTCAGCTGGCAAGATCTTCTCCACCATGAATCATTTTTTGCCTAAGGGCCAAAATTTAATCTCCAGTCTTCTTTGTATTGTGAGACAGAATAGCATAATAGGCAACAAAGGAAGATGAATAGTCTGGGGGTTCAGACCTTTATGATCAAATCTGCACTGTACATACGGGCATTTTGTTTCTAAAGAAAGATCTGTGTACTTGTAAGCTAAATGTATTTCCAGAAAATTGCCTCTTTTGAAGGAAGGAGCTTTCTACTGCCTGGTAACATTCTCTTCTCGGGCGGAAAAAAGGGCAGAAAAAAGAGCGGAAAAAAGGATATAAAATTGACCATCACTATGTACATACATGTATGTAGACCATAATTCACAATGTCAACCTACAGAGTCTACCATGTACATACATACATGTAGTACGTGTAACAGTACATTTTGTAGTTTGCTGCACAGTGTAACCAACTGGAGCGGTATTCTGAAAATTATGTTAAGGAAAACTAAGGAAAAATTGCGCGCAACAAACACTAATGTTAATGGACTACATATTTATTATGTTCCTGAACGTTATGTAAAATTGCTGGCTGAATTGGAGCCAGAATGGCACTATCTCTGTACAAAATGATATGACAGAATAACGCCCTTCTGGCTCCAAACAGACAATATTTGCATGGCATAGCAAGCTGCAGGAAGGCAGTGTATAAACTATGATAGTGTAGGGCTGGGGTTGGAATTGAGTTTTAGGTTTGGAGTAAAGGTTAGGGGTAGGCATGGTTAGGGTTTACATAAATTGTGGAAGAATTTGGTTACTAGTGTTATTAAATTATGGAAATTGGCCATAAATTAAAACACGTACATGTACGTCTACGTGTACGCCTTAAAGGAGAAAACATAATATGATGGCCTGGATGCCAGACTAGCTCCATTGTTCTTCTTCATTATCCTTTGAGGAGCTAGACAAACAAAAAATGAAAAAAAAAAAAGATAGATATAAATTTGTAGGCAGATGGGATGATATCATCCATGTATAAGAGACACACAGGCAGGCATCTAATTTCCCCTGGGGCTGACATGGAGAACTCTGGGTGTAATGTGTAATGTCCACTCAAGTTCATTGCCCCATTGTCTATTAAATATGGACTCTGGAGGTGGGAGAAAACATCCAAAACCTTACAGTAGTATGTACACCAATTCTTATGAAGACATGATCAACCTTACTTTGCTTTGAGACAGTTTCTTTCACAATGTGCGTACATGCATAGCCAGAACTCAAATAATCTTTTAATACTACATGTACAACTGATGCACATCAGCTTGATTACCATTGCAATTTCACCACTTGTGACATCACATCAAAGTGGGGATAATGCCCTACATGTACATCTCATTCCATACCTGTACAGCACTATAAAGGTAATGCCAACCTAACATGTACATGTACATGTACACCCATTAATCAATTATTTAGTATAGGCAGCAAGGTCTAATTATAAATTACAGACTCATTGACATTGAGGGAGTGAATGGGAGTGGCCTCTGTGTGAACTGTATGATCTACACTTGAGGTCAATGGTATTTGAGCATTGCAGTGGAGGGTGAAACGTTGGAAAGAACGTTGGTATGGAGGAAATGGTATTGGCCCCGAGTGTAAACCGTATTCTGTGCATTTTTGGGAGGTTGAAACGTTAGAAATAACGTTGGCAATATTTTTACATTTGTACATCTATCATTGATTTTATTGTATGTTTGAGTGGAAAAAAAAACGTTGAATTGAATTGACAATGTGCAGAGTGAATGGTAGTGACTTCAGTGTGGATTTGTACACGTTCAACAGAATTTCTGCATTGCAGCCTTTATAAAGAGTTCACATACATACAGTACATGTACCTGCTGGAAAGAACATTGATGGAAACTGTGTGTGCAGTGTACACTGTTCAAGTATTGCACACCCAAAGCAACAATAAAAAATGGGGCAAAAAAAAATTTAAAAATTTCTTTCATTTGATATCAAAGAGCAAGGAAAATGTCGGCCTACTGAATTTACAATCATCTTGGATTTTAATTTTTATTAATGTACCTTACTAAAAAATGCAAAATGTATAACATTATATAATTTTGAAAAAAATGTTGGTTATCTTGAAATCCATTTTCTGGCTGAAGTGCAAAATGTGAATTATCAATTTATCATAGCCTACAGAAATGTAATAGAATTTGATCTGATCTGATCTGGATAACCAAAGTACAAGGTTCATGTACAAAAAAAAATAAAATGTAGACTGTGCTTCCATGTACACGGTATCTGTTGAAACAGTGAAAAATCAAAATAGATGACTTATTGCATATTTTTCTCCCATTTTTCGGGCTGCATTGGAATCCCCATGTCTCCAGAACTGTTTGCATTTTTAGGACGGCTCTAGTATAATGCACTAGTCTTCATAGACAGACCCTGTGTATTGTCTAAGGGTCACAAGGTGAAATACATACATTATGCATGTACTGTACGAACCATCAAAATATTAAAATGAACATGTATTATAAAAAAATTATTAAAGCTACAGATGTAGCTACAAGAAGCTGTCTTTAAAAATGTAATAGATATAAAGTAACTACTGTTTATGCAGAAATATTTGCGGTACATTAATTTTTGCGGATTTCGCGCTATTTTGGGCAGGCGCGAATTCTACAGTGTAGAACATGCAAAAATAACAGCTCAATTTCAATACTTGTACATGTATGCTTGTTTTTTAATCAATACTGTGTGTTTGAATCCAATTCATTTTAGAGTGTGTGTGTGTGTGTGTGTACATGTAGTTGTGTCTGTAGTATGCATTTGAATGGACCGCGTGTGTGTGAAACAATATTAAAATGGAGCCGCATTTTTGCGAGTAATTGTGCAGCGCGAATTCAAGAACCCGCGAATATGTTTTGGGATCGCTCAGCGCGAAAATAACAGCATTTTCAGTATTTCATTATTCTTTCTTCTTTTTTTCAACTTGAGAAATATATGAATTTTAAGGAAAAGCAACTTTAGATCTAAAATGAGTCTACACTGTGGGCCTCTAAAGACACTTCTCTGAGATCTACAGTGTATGTTCTGTTGATATGCCCAAGGTGTCTTCCAATTGCTCAGGCTGCAAAGAAACTATCAACTGCAGTTCTATCCAAACGTTGTGAGTTAGGCTACAAATGTACAATGTACTACTATACAGTACATTGGAATTTATTGCACTATACAGCCGAAGACTTGCTTAAACAGCATCTCAACATGTAGACTGACTCTACGAGCCTGCAGAAAGCAGAGTGCACAAACTTGGATTCAAGCATTTCAATTTCAAATTCAATGACAACGGGGGTTTGGAGCAGCTTGAGCCTTTATTGGATAATGTCACCACTGACCACTTTTGAAATACAAGTTCTTTACTTCCATGAAACCTATATTTTCCCTTCCCTTTTATTTCTAAATAAAAAATAGGCCAATCATTTTTTGGACTTTAACACTGACCTACAAATATAATTTAAAACTAGACTTGAATTCGTCACGAAGACGAATTAGGTGGTCTGTCCTTAAATTGGCACGATCATGATTGTAATCAGGATGATCATATTAATGGGGAAATACTAAACAGAAGACAGGATGTCAAGAATGCCATGAATGGAGATGCTTCCTGAGGACAGGAATGTAGCAAAATGTGTATCGGTCATTGTAAAATGATTATGGTGATGATAACGGTGATTATGATTATAATGACATAATGATGATGGTGATGATATAATAGTAGCGATGATGATCATGATGGTGATGATAATAATGATGATGATACAGGATACTTGGGAGATTAACACCATAGCTCTAATACAGGACAGGAAATCACAATTTGCCATAGGGTTCTACATAAACTACTGCACACTACTTTCTAATAGACATAATACGGAAAATAAGGCAGTTTATTACATGATTAGTGATTTTTTATGTTACAATAGTCGAAGAGGATGGTAAAATGACAGGCAAAAAGAAGCAAAAAAAAAAAAAAAAAAAAAAAAATCGGCCCCGGGATCGAACCAGGTACCTTGACCATGGTAGTCATGTGCTTTACCGATAGACCAAAATAATTCCCATAGAGATAACACGTAAACGAAAAACGGGATTCTCAAATCCCATTTTGTACTGAAAAATTGGGCATGATCCCGACATCTGATTAAAAATTGGAGGGCTTACTAATAAAAGCTTATAGTCTCAGCTACAACATATTAAAATCTGGAAGGAAATAGACCAAAAATAACTGAGATACTGCTCAGAGAACGATGTCATGTAGATTCATGATTCGAAAAAAAGTCATCTTCCATAGACATAACACGCAAATAGGGAAAATTCTGACATGTCGTTTTTAATTGAAAATTTCAATATGATGACGTCATCAAAATGAAAAACCGTGGTTACTAAATTTGTAGAGAATTGTCTCAGCTACAACATATCGAAATCCCGGCGAAAATCGACCAACAATTACTGAGAAAGTCTTGCTTAAAGTTAAAATTTATAATGTCATTTTTGAAAAAATGAAATTTTAAGAACCGACGCCATTTTGATGTCGTTGTAATATATTTGAGCGTCAAATGACCCATGAAATCATATCTATGATTCATTCCCTACCACAAGATGAAAAAAAAATTGGGGGTTTCAGGACTATTTAAAGAGCTACAGTTAATTATGTAGAGGCATGTTTTTGCACGTTTTTACGTTATTTTCGCCATAGACGCGCGCACGGATTTTGGACTTTGACGCTCCCGTACGACCTTATTATTGATCGAAATTGATTCCAAGTTGATGGAAATGATCAAGAAAAATGTCTGGAAGACAAACCATGCGAAAAAACGGCGTTTTTACGTTCTGTACGTGCTGCACGCGCGCATAACGCGCGCGCGGACGCGCACGGATGGAAAATTTTAAAATGCTTAAAATGTCCTGAACAATACTCTAATTTGATTAAAAAGTGATTTTGAGCATTTTTAAATTTTGACGCGCGCGTACGTGCGCGTCATGATGTGCGCGCGGATTTTGATGACATTTTATGTTGACCCTCGACCTGAAGTTTATGTGTACCAAATATGGTTGACTTTGGATGACTTGTAATGAAGATATCAACGATAATGTCATTTTACAAAATGGAGCCTGGATGACGTCATGATGACCTGATGACCTTGAAAATGATTTTTGAGCTTGATCTTATATGACCTGATGACTGACGGAAATGTCATGAAAATTGACTGAATAGTTTAAGAGATTTCGTGGAAACAAGAATGCATAAAAATAAATAAATAATAAAGAAAATTCTGACGAAATTAAGAGGTGATCTGTCTACGACAGACCACCTAAAAACATGGACATCTACATCTACATGTACTGAAATGATGCTTGCATTTGAAATGCACATGCATTTGTTTGAGCGGCCTTGCTACTTGTTTTAAAATCATATTGGTGCGGCATCGTGGTGTGTACAAAATGACATCCTATAGAGGTCCATTGTACTCGGTACAAAGGACTGAACTTTATATAATTAATGAATCTTCTGGAAGGAACAGTTTTCCTTCTGATTTTATGAACCTAGAAATTTCCAAAAGAGAAATTATTATTCATACTTGTGAAAAGTGAATGTGATATGTAGCAATGAAATAACCAGATGTTGGTAAATATTTAAATTAAACCATGAATCATCCAAAGTTAATATCTTTTGTTTGATTCTTATCTTTTGTGGATTTTGGATCATAAAAGGACCTTGACCTGCACATGCTAGCTTTACTGATCAGAATTGATTACAAGACTTCCGATCCATAGAAAAATACACCAATCTGCTATATCTTTTGTAAAGAGTTGTGATCAATTCTATCAATACCAATACTGTACGTACGTTCACGTATGTTGCAATCGGTGTGGATCACTTTTTGTATTAAGGCAGGGATCAGACCTGTCTTTTTTAAGAGTTGGCACTGATCCTGATTGACCACAAGTCCTCCAATCAATCGCAAAATTAAGATCGCCTATCTCTGTATACAGAGTTGCAATCGATATCAAGTTGCAATTGATATCACGTTGCAATCGATATCAAGTTGCAATCGATATCAAGTTGCAATCGATATCAAGTTACAATCAATACAAATCAATCCCGACTTTTTGAAAGAGAGGACAGAGATCTTTCCTGACTATGGACTACTCACCTTCTTACGATAAGACTTGACGATCTACAATCCTGCTGCGTTAACGGCCGTCTGTCGATCGGGCAGAATTTATGCAAGTTCAATACACTCCTCAAACATCGCATACAAAACGTATGTCCACACATAGTATCCATAGGGTTCACAAGAGGTTGAAGGCAAATATTACACGAGAGTTCCTCGTCCACGACATCGCAGTAGTCGTAGACGTGGTTATCGTGGAGTTGGTGGCGCTGGCCACACGTCCTGCAGAGGATGATGGGATTGCGCACAGCGGGGGACGGATCCGTCATCTTGGCAGATGGAGCCTAACTGTTCTTGATGTAAACCGTGACGATATATCCACGTTTTTTTTGGTCAAATTTTCACATTTCAAGTTTCCGAATTAGCAAGATTTCCTTCTCTCCATCGTGACATCAGTGAGCTCCACAAACACACAACACATGAAGATTGGTAGTACGGTTGTCATAGATTCACTCATAAACGTACATCCTTTTTGACTTTGATTATCTCAAGGTTAAACCAAGCGTGTCACGTTTAATGTTGAATATAACCATTCAGTAGGTTTCAGATGACATTTCAGTTGCAGTGAAAATTACTTGCATACATGAACATGTAAGCTCAGCAATTCCTTTAAAGTACATGTACAGTACACTTTAATAAAAAAACAATAAAACTAGAAAAAAAGAGAGAAGCGACTTCTAAATTGATGAACAGATTATTAAAGGTCACTTCAACGCAGCCTTTCTGACACTACACAAACACTTTTATAGAGTGGATGACCCTCTGTCTCCAATCATCTCATGAATATTCATCACATTAAATATTCATCATCTCATGCTGAAGGAGATGGAAAAACAAAATATGGCATCCACTTTGCACAATGCATTTCCTGCTATGACATCGACAGGGTTAAAAACTGCCCTCGCTCATAGCCTCAAACACCTAATCAGCTGATCCCATCCGTCTGAATTTCACTAGACGTAATTATAGCGATGCGGGACCATCTAATATCTTTCTCTCTTTCTCTCTCAAGCACCCAGATGATGTTTGCTGATGAAGTGAGAGCTATTTGAGAAACGGCAGCTTTCGGAACAAGAGGGCAGCTCGATGGATGGGTGGATGAAAGAGGGTTACAAGTACCGTAGAGATGAAAGCGGTGATTCTCTCATTTTACTGCATCATTCCATCAGGCAGTAAGGATGGCTTCACATTTTTCCCCAAAGTCTTTTACAGCTTGGAAGATTGGATAGATGCAGAATGTGGATGAAAGTGGAATGCTTGGTTGGAATGTGGACCTCTGTTTTCAGGATGTAGCGTTCCTCTATTCCTGCAAAATAAGACGATAAAAGACAGCGATATTAATGCATGAGGAAGAAAAGAGACATGTAGCACAATTAAAATACTACTACTACTACTAATAATAATGTAAAGCGCCGAAGTAGTATAACCCAGCTCTAGCTAGGCTACCAAATTTGGTGCTCACAGCATTCAAGGAATAAATTCCTACCGGGTACCCATTTATTACACCTGGGTGGAGAGTGGCAAATGTAGATTATTGTCTTGCCAACTTAGGACATTAGTGCCGCGGCAGGACTCGAACCGCGAACCACGAGATCCACAGTCCGATGACGTATCCACTAGACCACGACACCTCTACAAATACTATCTACAATTTATACCAAGCATAATAATGACAAAGCAGCAGATGAAAATTAGTATACTGGAATGGCCTGTTTAATGCCATCCCTAGAGCTACAAAGGTAAAATGGCCTAGATGGATAATTTCTACATACATGTACTACATATTAAACATGTACAAGCCACTATGATTAAAGGAAGACGGTGCAAAATCTTTTCATGAATTTCAAAATGATTAAAGCCAGTTTGTAATTGTAGTATTGTACATGGTACAAATGAGCTTGAAATGACCCCAATTTGCACGCGCACGCGCATCTGTTTTGATGGACGCGCTACTTATTTAACAAGTGAAACCATGCTGGTGTGCGCATCATGGTGCGCACACTATGAGAGCGTACAGAGGTCAATTGTACTCGGTACAAATGACCTTCATCCGCACATGCGCAAATCGTAATTACGAACTGGCTTTATTACATTACATGCAGTATTCACTGTAACGGTGAGAACACACTCCATGTATAAAAACAGAGTGTTGTTGCAATAAACCTTATTGTACACGTATTGTATTATTGTGCAAGATAATCTTGAATGGGTATGGACTTTGGCATGGGAGATAAACAAGTTTTTACTCCAGATCTATAATGTAAACAAAGTGATTAAAGACATGTATCAGAGTATTCATGCGCACTATTAATCATCACAAATGCGAACAATGTATACATGTACATCTACTGTGAAAATGCAGGTGTAATGTAAGCTACATATGATGCACCGCGCGGTACCCCGGGGTAGCGTTGTACCCCGGGGTACCACGTTGTGTAGCGCCACCACACGTCCACTCAAGTACAACCCCAGAGTTACATGTATGAATGCAGTGCGTGTACGTACGTAGTCATTCCCAATGCATGTTAACAGTGCAGTGTTATTATGCATGGTGTGCATGCACTGTACTGCTGCTCGTGCTAGCTAGCACTCACAAGCGCCGTGGCTAGCGCTAGCTCCCGCGGCTTTAGAACTTGATTTTATTTCACTTCTTCCTGAAAAATATCACATCATCGTTACTGTATTTCAGCTGTCAAGGAGAAGACAAGGAGCAGGCTGATGGTGTTATTATGACCCTGCTGGCCCAAGCCCTCTCTCAAATCGAAGAAATAGAAATCAATAAAAGAATAATTACTCAAAACAACAATGAATTTGAGAAAAATACATGGGACACAATTGAATGTTGAAAAACATCAGTTTTTCACACCAAAATAATTTCCCACTTTTTGGTAACCCAGGGTACAGCGCTAAAAATAAAATAAATAATTCAACAAAATGGCCGATTTTTATTTGGTACCCCAGGGTACCATTTATGTCATCATATGTACATGTATATATATATACCTCACAAGAAAGATCGAGATTTGCGATTTAGTTTCATCACCCAAACTAATTGAAATTTGGATTGGGCGTACTACATGATTTTTTGTGATTGGAACAGTTTTTTGTTTTGAAAAATGAGACTGTACTTTTAACAGTTTGCAAGAGAACATCAAAACTACATGTGTATACATGTACAGTACAATGACACACAGTGTATTAAACATCAAAACATTAACTACAATGCATGCGTTATAATAGTATAAGAAAACAAAATGAAAGTAAAAAAATAATAATCATCCTCATTAATATCATGTTCGACTTTCACATCAGACAACAACAAACAATATAAACACTATTATTAATGATAACAGATCTATATCATATGAAGGAGTTATCACAGACCTCCTTGGTCATATTTACTTTGAACAGAAAACAATACACCCTTCAATCATGAGTTCCACAATACAACTCCACAGCAGCAGTATCATTTAATGGCTCAACAAACACAGAACAATACAGTATCACCCTACAATGTCTCTCATTACTTCCTCTCTCCCTCTCCCTCTCCCTCTCTCTCTCTCTCTTTCATTTCATTCCAGCTCATATCTCCATGCACCACATATCAATACACGGCAACGCTTCTCATCATCAGTGTAAAGTATACACAGTAACACACATCATCCCTTCAAGCTATTAGTGCTCTAGCCATTTGCAATCAGCGCAAAGTGTGAGGTCAGTCAACAAATCGATGTCCACTAAAAAGCAGTGTTCACACCCTGTCATCTCACATAGCCCACAGTATGCAAACATGTACGGTAGTTTTCTACAAGACGAATCGGCTACATGTCGCAAAAAACAAAGAAACCCAAAACCAGACAATTACATTCATTAAAATCTTCAGTAAAAATGAAAAATATTAGATTTACATGTACATACATGTGCATGTGGCTCCACATGTGGCATTAATTTTGCTCTTTGCTCAGGACTGTCTTACTTTGCCATGTTAATCCTAAACCTAAACCTAACCATAACCCCAATCCTAACCCTAATCCTAATCTTCATATTGTCCTGAACAAAGAACCAAATCATGACCTTGACCTTAACCTTTGACCTTTCGACATACTGTATGGACGGTGGAGCAAATGTCACAGTCATGAGCAAATATCGTGTCACCGATTTATGTACACATGCACATGAACATGTATCCTACAGAACAATATTATTTTTATGAATCTTGGGTACCAATACCGGTACATGTATTTAAGGCATTCTATTGTAATGTACATGTAGGCCCTACACAATTTAATTTTAAAGGGATACGCCACCAGGCGGTCGTGGGGAAAGTCAGGATTGCGTACACAAAGTTTGTGCGTCAAACGCGTCCATTGGACATGGTTGGAATACTGTACTAAAATTTATACTTTTCGGACTGCAAGAAGCCGACCGAATCTCGCACGAGAGCTCGGGCTCAAGCGGAGCGTGTATGTTGCGCGGCGAGCAGCCTGTTCAAAGTTGCTCCTGCGGGGCAACAGCATGATCAGGTAACGATCACGCGTGCCCTCTCGCGGCATAAAAGCCTCCACAATCTGCGGTTGAGTATCCCTTTAAAGTTTTCCGCTGGAATAAAATAAAATCAAATTTGGTATTTATTTTGTTGTGCTTTGTCCTTCTTTGTAAATGATGTCACAATCGCTATTAAAGTATAAAATATTTTTGCCTTAAAGTAGGCTTGCTAAAAGAATACAGGTTAGTATTAAAGCCAGTTTAATTATAAATCCACGCCAAATGCTTACTAATATAAAGTTAAGTACTCTGTGCATGTTTTGAACTGAATACAAGCCCATCATCCTAGAAATGTACATGTTATGATACATGTGTGCTATGATACTCCAATGTTACAGTAATACTGTATGGAGATGTGGAGTACAATGCATCTGATCATGTGCATAATGCGTTTTAGATGGAGCCACGTTCATTCTGTACAAGTGTATGATCTAGCAGAGAAGAGATATAAATAGCGCATCATTTGAAGCATGGGTTCATCCAGGCATTGAACAATCAGAATGCTCACACAGCAAGCATCCCAGGCCAGGGGCTAGCTCACTCACAAAATGTCACCAAGGGCACGGCTCAACACCAACTTCAATTTTGTAGAGAGTCATTTAAAGATTAAGTCGAGTTCTGGTCATGCTATTACATTGTGAAAGAAATGAATAGTATCTGGAAGCAATTTGGAAAGGTTGATTATGTAGTACATATACACATAGTGTAATCATGAACTGGTTATACTGCATGCTTTTTTAATATATAATTTAATCAAAATGTTTTAGAAATCGTCTCAATCCTGCTGAAAGTCACTTGCACTGCACATCTGGGGAGAAATGGGAATACACACACACACACACGTGTGGCATGGAAGTTTGGTCCAATCTTTTAGCGATTTCTCGTTATATTTTAATATGGCGGCATGTGAAGAGCAATCCTTTTCAGGAAACAGAACTTTCTTTTATATTCTTCAAAACTAACATGAAAAGAATGAGAAAGATCTTACCAATTATTTCTGACCTGTACCAGAACTGAATCTTCTCTTGATAGGATATGGGGAGTCTTTGGGGTCCCACAGTATGAACTGAAACTCTTGCCATCAGAGTACTCCCCCCTGGCCTAGGACAATTACCTCCTCAACAACTTACCCCCCCCCCCTTCCTATGAACATGTACATGCACATTTGTATTGCACATTTCCCCCCTGATATGAAATGTCATCGAGGGCATAGCTCTACACGAACTTCATTTTTTCTGAGGGTCATTTCACGGATGAGGGCCAAGCAATATTAATGAGACTCATGAAAATACTTTGATCATTTGACATCAGACCTGGGAAAATAACCCTGGGACAAATGTCCCCCAAAATGTACATGTACTGTACCTACTTAAAAGGATAACACCCTCCCTGTGGACAACTGCCCACTACACTCTATAATATGTACAACAACTACATGTTAGTATACACATGTACATGTAACCCTCTACATGTAGGACAATATCCTGGACAACTGTACAGTATGGGTCTGTTCACAAAGTTGGGCACCTTTTGAGGCATTTTTTCTTTTATAATCCCCTGTAATTCGATGAAAAAGTCTAGTTAGAATTTTCTTACTTGGCCATTCTATCTCTGGTGAAAATAAAAAGCATCTGAGAATCATAAACATGTTGTTCCACAATGTATTATGGAAATAATTATGAAAAACCAGCGTGTGGATGTAACTGGACATCGTGTCCGTGTTACATCCGCAAAGTCTCAAATTTTGAGACATAACGGCACATCCATAATGCTCTTGATGATAAGTATTTGCCTGGTTACTTTAGGCTCTCTATTTAATTCAATGCAACAATAACTGCAATGAGGGTATACTGACTTCAAGAGTTATTGGTGAAAGTTGCAGATATTCTTTGGTGTCCCGTTCATCCACAACTTGTGACATTTGATTGGAAACCGTTACACCCACAACATTCATGATAAACTCAGGGAAGACAGTTATTCTTTTGTTAAAAGTTTGGCTTCATAAAGTCAGCACCATAACACATTGTACCCATTAGGATTTAGCTATGTAAGGTATCATACATGTATATGCTGGTTATCTAAAAAAAGGTGGTTGTGGATATAACATACATAGGACACCAGTATGTGTTTGTCAATATTTTGAAAATGCCTCTCAAAACAATTTGTCTTACAAGTGTTCTTCAAAAGCTTCCTGGAGGCACCAAGTACATTCATATATTGAACTTAATGGTGTAAGTCAGTGTTAAAACCACAATGTTTTTACGATAAAATGTCAAATTTTGGTGCCCCAACTTTGTGAACAGACCCGTATACAAGTACACCTTCATACAACTACTTACATGTAGGGTGTATACATGTAATGAAGGGTGCAGAAGGGGATGGGGCAAGTGGTCCTGGGGGTAGTTTTCTTGGGGGGGGGGGGGGGGGAGTTTAGTCCAGGGATATGTAATTTTCCTTACACTATGAACATGGCGAACAAAAGAAGCGGACAAAAATACAGCTCCTCATTGTACCTTCCACAATTGCTCTGGTAGACAAAAGAACATCCCTTCATTGCTATTATGTAAAAATATGTAGAACAGGTGTCACATGCAATTCATATTTAGATACATAATATTTTTAGCAATGAAGGAATGTTTTTTTTCTACCAGAGCAACTGTGGAGGGTACAATGAGGAGCTGTATATTTTGTCCACTCTCCTTTGTTATTGTGTTCATAGTGTTATTACATCGGAGCTCTCAACTAGTCTCCAGACAATAACGTGGAAGAGAAGGCATGAAATGATGTGTCTCAGAGAGACAGAGAGAGATGAGCAGTCATATATAGAGGGTTCTCACGGCAGCCATGCTGGAGGACATAACAATAAAAGCCCGTGCATCAGTCTGAAAAGCCATTGTTGTCATGGTCTAGTACACATGTTTTTATTGTCATGTTTTCCATCATGGCTGCTCCTGGGAACTCTCTATTAGCTGCGTACATTCCTAGATCAATTGAACTTGACAGACAACTGGGTGGCCTTTTCATCATCAACTCAATGAGCAAGTATCGCCTAATTGTACTCTAGAAGATTTGAAGAGTAAAACCTCATTCATTCTATACATAATGTACATGTACAGTTGTACTGCAGTAAACTTCCCTCCGCTGAAAAATAAGAAGAAATGCATTTTTTTTTATGCAGCAGCAGAAAAGGAAACCATTTTTTTTATAGCACACCTGCAGGAATGAAAGGCAAATGGGATTTTAAAATATTGTAGAGCTCTGCATGTTTATGCAACAAAGCAACATAAAAAAGCCCCCAAAACCGCATACTCGTTTTAAAGTGACAGTAAATTGAAGAAATGTAAAGCACTAGTTATTATTAAACACAATGACATTTTATATTTTGCCGAGTCCATTTCATTGCTCAGGTGGTTTAACTCGTCATTTGGGAATTAAGCTTGTTTAAATGAGTTCTGACGGTAATGAAAAAGTACTGTACCAGAAAAATTTGTTAATTTCTTATTTTTCCATATCAACGACAACAATGATTTTGTGTGGATTCGAGAGTGAAATGCTAGTTCATGAATTTTGTTTGGTCATTTAAATTGTTTGCTGGGCCAAGCTATGCAATCGAATTTACAACTTAAACGTGTCAGGGAATATTTCAAAGCCAGATTTGGATTTTTGTCAATCTGATCCAAAGCTGTACTGTACCAGTTCATTTTCTTTGGTCAGCATTCAAGAGTATTGGTTTCCTCCCTTAATCCCTGGATTTTTCATTTCTGAGATGAAAACCACCCCAGAATAACTCAATTTTCTTGATTACATTACAGTCAACATTCTAGTGTCACTTGGAAATTACAAAACATGTGCATGCATGTAGAACAGTGCATGTATTACAAGTACATGACCAATTCAACTTCATTCCTGGGGAGCGTTTCATCAAGCATTTTGTCAGTGATATTTACTGACAATTTGCTCTCAGCCAAGCAGATGCAAGGATTTCAGTAGCTTATAACAGTTGTCGGTAAAAATCACTGACAAAACGCTCAAGATGAAACGCTCCCCTGCAGTTTCTTGATCTCACATCTGCTTTCACTTTTCTTTCTTTTATCTTTTCTTTCTTTTTACATACATGTATCAGGGACAAGCAGTAGAAACCCTAGACATTTAGTGCAATTTGAGAGATTTTTTTTTTATAAAGGGAGGGGGAGGGGGTGAGGTGGTGGGAGGGGTGGCCTTTTGTGGGGCACTGACAGATAAAATTTTGGGTATAAAAATGATTTTGAAATAACCCAATACATACTGTACATATCTCACCACTGACAGCAGTCACACTGGTAAAAATATGAATTCAAAAAACATGTCTTTAAAGATCACATTGCAAGAAAATTCCATCAAAATAAATATTGGCTTAATACTTATTATTGCATAGATGGCATAAATTATACAAGGTTATCCAAATTCAACGCTTGGAAACATTTGAATTAATGATTATTATCAATTATAAAACGGTAAAATACAGCCCCCGATATAGCAGCTGAAGAGCTCCTTGAACGCTGCTGAGATGTGTGACGACACACGAAGGACCAGTCCTGTCTAAGCAGACGATGTCCCATAACATCTTACACATTTTTCAGTGCCTGTTTTGTCATCTCCTCTTCACCTATTTCTCTTACTTGACTACCGTCAGTCTTAATGTTAGTCTGTTGCCTCACTCTTAACTTCGTGTATGGTATTATTTTGATGAAAAATGCAGCGTTAAAAAAATAAAAGAATCAGTCACTTGTAAACAAAATAAGACGCCATTGTATTTTCAGCTGCTTGCACCGGGGCATGTTCGGTGTTTCAAGAGGGAACGAATACAATCTGTGATATTATTCGGAGGGCTTTTCAATTTGAAAGTGGGGTTTATTTCATTGATCATTGACCCTTCTCCTGTGTATTTACTATCAAACGGTTTTAGTTTGAGAATCAGTTTCACTTTCCCTTTTAGAATGGTGTGAAATAAGGTCATGTTAAATATACCAAACTCTTTATAATTTGATAAATAATTGCATTGCAATTACGTTCATTCATTATAGGACGTCGTCTGCTTAAGCAGGATCGATCCCTTGTGTGACGACATCAAAACATCGCTATATTTCTGGCGAATCCTCGGATATTCCAGATGCTTAGAAGAGCTTTTATTTATGTTGTTTTTACATGTATAATCATCAGATACACAGTTGACATAAAACTTATACGATTGCCATCTGTAAGCTTCCCAGTTTCTAGTGATACATTACTTGCCATATTTGTGATTTTCTTGCAGTGTGATCTTTAATAATATTAAACCGCTTCTACATGTAATACATACAAATTTATGCACATATTCTCTGAGCACCTAGTGACGAGCTATAAATGAGCCTGAATGCTTGGAATCCAGTTTGCATACATTATTTGTTGCTATGCCCGGCAAGCTTTCAGGTTGTCAAGAACAACCTTTGTTTGAAAGGTATGCATAAAATTTGCATACATTACCAAAGCGGTCTATTATTGAAAGTGACCAAATAAACAATTTGTCTTAAGTTTGTCTTTAGGGCGTTGGCAAGAATCAATTTTTTACTTTGCATTATTTCTTTCATGAAACACTGCATCGCAACAATGCCATGACATGAGGGACTTCCCCTGGTTTGACCATGACTCATGTACTGTATATGAACAATGGTGAAATGTATACATGAATGAAAAGTTTCCACTGACTTTTAATAGCTACACAATTAAACTCTTACTGGGTCTGAGCCAAAAGTCCTGTCAACGCGACGGGACGGAATTCAATAGGATTTTTTCTCCTTACAAGAAAATAAGAAATGCTACCTGCTGCATACCTTTACTTATGTAATAAGTTTACACTGAAGAACAATTCCACTACAAACACAAGAATGATCGTAATTCCGTTTCCATGGTAACAACATTTTTTGTTAGCGCGACGGGAGGGAACGATAGAATGGTGAAATTTTGTAAGACAGATTCAAAGTAAAATTCTATCGAAGTTAAAATTGAAGACTAGCTACGTATCCTGATTTTTTATTAGTATGATAGAGCACATGACATTCAACCATGAAGCTAAGATTTTGGCCCAATCAATTTTTTTAAATTTGAAAATTGATGAATGGGTGTCGCGCGACGGGACGGAATGCGACGGGACGGAAACTTTTGCACCATGTACAAAATGAATGGGGATTTCAAATTTTTTTAAAAATATTGTCCAACTGTACTTTTTTCTTTTAAAATATGGTAGAACTACAATGTTAAGGCACAGGGAAGTGGCAAGATTTATTGTTGATTCAAATTAAAGAGATAAAATCACTAGAGAGGATGGACACTTTTGCACCATGTACAAAACAAATGGGGATTTTGAAAAGAAATTTTTTTGATATCATGAAATAGTTCTTTTCTCTAAAAAAATGTGGTAGAACTACATTGTTCGAGTAAGAAAACTTTTATTCTCTATTGTTTATTCAAATTAAATGAATAAAAACTTGCTCGGGGTAAAAAAAGTATACTTACATCAAATTACATACATGGGACTGTACTTTCCATGCAAAATTCCGTCCCGTCGCGCCTAAAATCCCTTAAATACCCACTAAATGCGACGGGACGGAAAAAAAAAGAACACATCACAATTCTTCTCGAAATATAAGGGAATCAATTTTAATGGTACAGAAGTGATGGTATGATAGTTCATTGATACTTTATAAGACCTCAGTCTATAAACTCTACTTTATCCTATAAAAAAATAAAAAGGGGGTGTCAAAGTGCCCCAAAATACAATTTTGCACCAAAAAGTTGAAATTTTTACCCAATTATAACAGAATATTGCCAGAACTGGCATTGGGCATTGAATAGTATTGCATATAGTATTCCAACGCCAAACTTTATTTTTCAAATGCCCTTTCACTTTTTTTTAAATTGCTTTTTCTAGTAATTCCGTCCCGTCGCACTATGAGGGCGCTCTTTTCCATTTTAAAGGTTATTTTAAAAAGAACGAAACGCAATCATGAAGAGACATGTACATTTTCATAAACTACAGATTCTCAGCTTTCATGTGATATACAAGGGCAGACACAAATCTTAAATTGAAAATTTAGGGTTTATGTTGACTACTTTTGGCTCAGACCCTACTGCCAATGGGTTTAATAGCTCTCTTCAAAATTTTACCAAAATGTGATCAATGCTTACTTTCAAATGTCTGCACTTCACTGACCATCTACATTTAATGTATATTATTTCATAAAATATGACAAAACTTGTGGGAAATTTATTACCATTTCTTATGATACCAAACATACTTTATGCTTAAAAATTACATTTGAGTTTCTTTTTTGTCCATTATTTTTTGGTTTCTCGTTTGTTTATTGTTGTTTAAAGTTGAAAGAAGGTATAATATCTTTGTAAAAATCTGCAATTTTCCCTATGGTAGCATATAATTATAATCATATACATGTACATGTACATGTATACGTACATTTTATAGAATGCTTGATTTATGCTCAAAAGTTTAATATACATGTACTGTACATTGACAACCATATACCATTCCTGTGGTCGAGCAATTGGTGAATGAAAATGACAAGTCTATCTGTCACATACAGTTGTATGTGACATCGGCACTGAAAGAGTTAACAGAAATACATTGTAGGCTGCTGTACATGTAGGCCTACTGCCCTGGGACCGTATTCCAAAATCTATGGTATCTTAAAATCATATTCACGAAAATGATCATGTTAATTGTCAGATTAAACTGACATTGTGCGGATTAAATGATACTCATTGGGGCTACCAATGACTTGTCCTAATTATGATTCGTTGACAAATATCAAATTGTTTAAAGAACATACATGTACATGTAAAAGATAACATTTTCAGAATACCACCCCTGTAATGTACATGTACACAAATTAAAATGCAAGTCTTGCTTCAGATATACACTGTACATTCTGAACATAATCCCACCCTTTATACAAAAAAGTACCATGGTAATACCATGGTAATACCGCGGTAAATTGGGATGGTATTACTGTGAAAGTACCATGAATTTACCGCGTTACCCATTGTCAAGATAAAAATACTATGAATGTACCATGCTTTTCATGGTACACGATGCAAATACAATGAATATGCAATGTTTTTCGTAGTAATACTGTGGCAATACGATGTGTACCACGGATTTACCATGTTTTCGTGGTATTATGGCGGTAATACCATGAAATACGTAGTATTACCATGATATTTTTTATATGGGCAGCATACCAATGCACAGCCATTTAGCAGATTCTTAACGTTATCAAATAAAGTGGAAAACGATAGGAAGTTTGTTTGGTATTGTCTGGTTTTGTCTGGCATCACATTACCCAGTTGAGTTGGGCAAGGACCTCCATTCTGGGTAAAGGAAAAGCCATCCAAGATTCTCAAGCAATTTTTCCACATCATTCTTTACTATGACCCCGTTTACACAGAGACTGAAGTCGACTTTAGTCGAATTTGAACTCGAGTTCATTTGTGTGTAAACAGGGTAGTCGCAATTAGAACTCGAGTTCAAAGCTCGAATTCGAATGACGACCCACAGCAACATTTATCGAATTCAAATTCGACTTTTATCGAATTTAAATTCGCTATTTGCCGTGTGAACGGACACGTAATTGAAAGTCGACTAGCAAATATCCAGCCAGTGACCCCGTCATACGTCACTTCCGGTATTGCTAAGCAACGCGTCAGTAAATATTAAAGCGTCATCCAACAAGTGAACCACAACGCACGAACGATCCTACAAAACCCGCCGAAGTCACCAGGACAATTCAGACAATACATTCAAATAAATAGAAAAAGCTGGCTATTTGAGCAATTTAGCTACAAGCAAATCTTTAAAATAAAATTTTATCCATTACGGCAGGTTTGTGGGAGCGGGTCACATATTGATTCTGACCCATGTACAAAAGGTAAATGTGTGAAAAACTGACATGGAGGCTTAACAGAGTTGTCAAGTTTATAGGTTTATTCAGGCAAAGATATTGGAAAATTACACTATGAATGAAGCATTGCATGGCATAGCTCAAACTATTTTAATGTTAAACAATATTTAACCAGTAAATCACTGAAGTATCTTGTAAATTCTACCTTTTGCAGTCTTTCGCCCCCCTCCCCCCCCAAAAAAAAAGAAGCGGCTGGATTGAAGAAAAAAATCTTCCCGCCATCTTCTTAAACGGTCTGCTCGACGAGCAGATCTGACACGTTGCTGTCGCATATAATTATTGATCAGGATATTCCTATTCCGACGTAAAATCATACGAAACCAGATCAAAATGACTGCGCTTACAATACTCGCTACCGCCATTTTGAACTCACTCGCGGGGTTTTCACAAATTTAACCCGGAAGTTGATAATCACGATATTCCCACCAAGCGAGGGCGTAATCAAGTCGAATTCACTTTCCTTCTGAATTCGAGTTCGTCCAACGCTTGGTGTAAACAGCCCACCGAAAAATAATTTATGCTAATCCAAGGTCGCAATTGAATTCGCTGTCGAATTTGAACTCGAGTTCACTCTGTGTAAACGTGGTCTAAGGCTCTGTGAATGACATGGACCAATGCAAGGCTCTATGAATCACATTCAATGTGCTTTGATCAGTCAAGGGGCAGCTCCAGGATTTTGTAAAAAAATTGGGATCCAATTCCGAATACCGAGACAAGCAAGAAGCAAGCAAAAACAGAAAAGGGGGAAAAAAATGGTTACTGAGGATAACGAAAGGGGTTACAAATACACCAAAAATATGACGGCAAAAAACAAAACAAAACAGGGATAGATGGGGTCAGGACTCCCATGATCCCCCCCCCCCCCCCAAAAAAAAAACCCTCCTTTATTTGTGTAAATGTATCCAATAAAATACATTCATGCTCATGCCAAAGGATGACAAATCTGTCTTGCTGAATTGCTGGAAGGCAAACAGCTCATTCTCCAGAAATAACTTTGGGGAAAAAACAACCCAATTCAATCTCATCTTTCCAATTAGACATTTAAACGGGATATTTCTTTACTAGCGGGCTGGCGACATGGAGGAGACAGACAAATTGATTGAAACTCCCTGCACGCAACATAAATCATAACATGAATGGGAGGACTGGCTCTCTGGAGCTCAGAACGATAGTGTACATGTACACTGTATCTTGCTATGTGGGTAAAACCATGAAGCTACAAAGCTTCATGGTAAAATCAATTCAAAGCTTAAATGGATGTTTTCATGTACTGTATATAAAAATACTGTAGTTGTCTACCCCCTCCCCCCCCCCCCCCCTTTCACACACACACACACAGACACACTTTATATTCACGTACGTGTATGTACACAGATCTCTCTCTTTTTGTACACTGTTGTATGTCGAGCTACATGTATCTCTCTCTCTCTCTCTCTCTCTCTTTCCTCATCTCTCTTCTTTCCCCTTCTCTCTCTTTATCTCTCTTTCCCTTTCTCTTTCCCCTTCTTTCTCTTTCTCTCTTTCCCCTTCTCTCTCTTTCTCTCTCTTTCTCTCTCTCTTGACGCTGATGAAATCATATCAGACTGCCACCATGATAAAAGTGATAAAACCTAGCATTTTTTTCTTTTTCTTTTCTTTTTTTTGGCAGGCAAGACAAAAATAATGAGAAAAACAAAATAGAATGCGGTGCTGTTTCATCACAAAAATGCTCAAAACCTAAAAAAATATGTATACCAGGGAGAAAACACCCAACTTGTCTGTACAGGTGGAGAATGATGTGTACACTGCATCAAGGTAATAACGTTTCTTTAAAATCAAAGGCTTGAAGAGCATGACAAAAGGAACACAAATGACTCATAGGTCTACCCTAATGCACTCAAAACTAATGAATTGGTCTTTGACAGCAAATAAATTACCTACATGTACATTGTAGCCTACATGATAAAGATCAAGAAGGGTGTGTCGTCATTTTTTTTTTTCCGGGCAAGGCACAAATGGTACTGCAGAGTAACACATCTACAACTTTACATGTACATGTAGGAAAGCGATTTTTTTTTTTAACTGGACTGAATAAAATCAGCTACTCCTTTTACTTCTTAGGGTTTGAAAAAAATTAGAACTTTGTATTTTTTTAATTAATTGAAATTCACATTCATTTCCTTCTGACAATAATAACAAAGTACATGTTTTGTATTTGACAAAGAAAGATCAATATGTATCATGATCGCTATCATCACCTTTACTATACTAAAATCATCAGTACCATCATGATCATCATGATGATGATCATCATCATTACCATCATCATCATCATCACCATCATTATTCCCATCATCATCACCATCATTATTACCATCATCATCATCATCACCATCATTATTACCATCATCATCATCACCATCATTATTACCATCATCATCACCATCATTACCATCATTATTATCATGATGTACATCATCAGTACCATATCATCACCATCATCATCATCATCATCATCATCACCATCATCAATATCATCACCATCATCAATATCATCACCATCATCAATATCATCACCATCATCAATATCATCACCACCATCATCACCATCATCATCAATATCATCACCATCACCATCATCATCATCACCATCACCATCATCACCATCACCATCACCATCATCACCATCATCAATATCATCACCATCACCATCATCACCATCATCAATATCATCACCATCATCACCATCATCATCACCATCACCATCATCATCACCATCACCATCATCACCATCATCACCATCATCACCATCATCAATATCATCACCATCACCATCATCACCATCATCACCATCATTAATATCATCACCATCATCATCACCATCACCATCATTCTCATCAATATCATCACCATCATCACCATCACCACCATCATCATCACCATCATCATCACCATCATCATCATCACCATCACCATAATCACCATCATCACCATCATCACCATCATCACCATCATCACCATCATCACCATCATCACCATCATCATCACCCTCATCACCATCATCAATATCATCACCATCACCATCATCACCATCAATATCATCACCATCATCATAATCACCATCATTCTCATCATCATCATCATAACCATCATCATTATTATGATCACTATCCTCACACTATACATGTAACATCATCACCATCATCAATACCATCGACATCATCATCATCATTATCATCATACTCATCATTATCTTTAATACTATACATGTACATGAGCTGGGATAATAGTGGGTCCCCTTTTATAATATTTTTATTGCAGCATTAAAAGTCGTATTAAAAGTGAAAAGGTTGAATATTTTAATCCATCATTTAGAGGAATGATTCCATCCCAAAGCTTTTTTTTTCCCATAAAGTCTTCATTCAATGATCATGATGTATGCTACTGAACATACATGTGTATGTAATGTCATAAGCTGTTCATAAAGTTACGCATGACTTGCCAGATAGGATTCCCAAAGTTTTTCCTGATGTAATAAAGTGTGACTGTATTTCCAACAACCTCAATTAAATCATTAAAATGTTTGATAAGAATGTTAATCTACATACTACATGTACATTTGCACAGTTCAACTATAGTCGATGCATTTATAAATGACTGAGCATCCCATTTGGCTTGTCATATTTAAGTCATTCGTAAAGTCATGCCTAATTTTACGAACAGCTTTATGAAACACCCCCCAGGTCAGATTGTTGAGAGTTGGGGTACTTGTAACCCTATTGGTCGTGATTAAGACCCCGTTCTCATTACAAGGTACATGTAGCGCGATCTAGCGCACGCTAGATCGCGCCACCTCTAAGGTGAGAACTCGGCGGCGGCGTTTCGGCGCGCTCCACGGCGGTCCACAGCAATCCTAAAAATCCACAAGAGATACATGTAGCGCGATCTAGATAGATCACGGTACCCTCTGCTGGTGTGTACCCGCGGCATGCCAGCTGCGTGCCAGTGGACCTCCATGGCGTGCCCCACGATGGAACGTTCCACTTTCCAATCTCGTAATGAGAACGAGGTGTCATATTACAAATTTGATATTTGGTATGGTTCAGTGTAGTTTACAAATGTCAGGTTACCTCAGGTATTGATGATACACTTAATATATCTGTAAAGCGCTTAGAGACATCTCCGATGTATTAGGCGCTATATAAAAGCTGAATATTATTATTATTATTACACCAACCAACAATGATAGAAATAATAATTGTTCCGGAAACTACATTGTACATGTTCATTGTACATGTACATGTACATGTATCGAAATACAAGAAATAATTTCACACCCTCAGAAAATTGTCACGCAATACGCATCATTTTGATACATGTGCACACATACTGTACATGTGTATGTAAGCAGAAAATGGTCATGCATCCATTGTGTAATAAACAGTAGGTGGCCATCCACTCTGCACTGTCAGGTGCTACAATTACCCCGGAGTGACATTAGGGAGCTTTCCTACAATTTTGCACCGTGAAAATATTCTGATGGAAGTTACATGTATGTAGAATAAACTTGCCATTTTCTAGCTAATGAAATTTGGATTGTAGCAAAGTTTGCCTCCCAGTTAATAATTTGGAGCTAAATGGCCGATTATTAGGTGATCTGTCATTTGACAGATCACCTCTTAATTTCGTCAGAATTTTCTTTATTTATTTATTTATTTATTTTTATTTTCCACCTTTTTTTGTTTCCACGAAATCTCAAAAACTTTTCATTCAAATTCCATGACATTTCCGTCAGTTATCATGTCATATAAGGTCAAGCTTAAAAATCATTTTCAAGGTCATGACGTCATCATGACGTCATCCAGGCGCCATTTTGTGAAATCACATTATCAATCATATCTTCATAACGAATCATCAAAATTGAGCCATATTTGACATACATTAACTTCACATCAAGGGTCAACATAAAATGTCATCAAAATCCGCGCGCGCATCATGACGCGCACGTACGCGCGCGTCAAAATTTAAAAATGCTCCAAATCACTTCTTAATCAAATTAGAGTACCGTTCAGGACATTTTAAGCATTTCAAAAATTTCCGTCCGTGCGCGTCCGTGTGCGCGTTATGCGCGCGCGCAGCGCGTACATAACGTAAAAACGCCGTTTTTTTCGCATGTTTTGTCTTCCTGACACTATTCTTGACAATTTCCAACTATTTACAGTCATTCTCGACCTTCCATAATGTCGTACGCGCGCGTCAAACTTTCAAATTCGTGCGCACATCAATGGGCATTCTAATGTAAAAAGTGGTAAAAACATGCCCATCTAAAATCCTCCATAGCTCGTCAGAATGCACGGAAACCGCCCAATTTCTTTACATATTCTGAAAGCCTGTGAGTTATAGATTTGAATTCATGCAGAATTTATGCCGATCGCATGATCTGACGTCATCATATTTGCATATGAACTCAAAAATATGATTTTGAAAAAATTAAGTCATCATTTTTGTATTTATTTGATAATAATACAGTAGTAGGTTGTCGATTTTCTCCCAAATTTTGATATGTTATAGCTGAGACAATTCTCTACAAGATCAGTGGGCACAGTTTTTCATTTTGATGACGTCATCACAGTGAAATTTTCAATTAAAAACGACATGTCAGAATTTCCCCTATTTGCGTGTTATGTCTATGGAAGATGATTTTTTTTCGAACCATGAATCTACATGACATCGTTCTCTGAGCAATATCTCAGTTATTTTTGGTCTATTTCCTTCCAGATTTTAATATGTTGTAGCTGAGACTATAAGCTTTTACAAGTACAAGTGTGGTCTCCAAATTTTGATCAGATGTCGGCATCATGCCCAATTTTTAACTACCAAATTTGATTTGAGAATCCCGTTTTTCGTTTACGTGTTATCTCTATGGGAAATATTTTGGTATATTGGTCAAAGCACTTGACTCCCACGCCGGTGACCCAGGTTCGATCCCCGGGGGTCCATAATTTTTTTTTTTTTTTTTGCTTCTTTTTGCTTGTCATTTTACCATCCTCTTCGACTATTATAACATAAACAATCACAAATCATGCAATAAACTGCCTCATTTTCCGTGTTATATCTATTAGGAAGTAGTGTGCAGTAGTTTGTTCATTATACCATCATCATAATCATTACTGTTACCATCATCACATCATCATCATTATATTATCATGATTATCATCATCACCATCATCATTATCACCATCATCATCACATCATCATCATGATTATCATCATCATTATTATCATCATCACATTATCATTATATTATCATGATTATCATCACCACCATCATCATCGTCATCATGATTATCATCATCACATCATCATCATTATATTATCATGATTATCACCACCACCATCATCATCATCATGATTATCATCATTACATCATCATTATATTATCATTATTATCATCACCACCATCATCATCATCATGATTATCATCACCATCATCATCATCATCATCATGATTATCATCATCACCATCATCATCATGATGATTATCATCATCATAAATCATCATCATGATTATCATCATCACATCATTATATTATCATGGTTATCATCACCACCTTCATCTTCATGATTATCATTACCATCAATTATCATCATTATCACCATCATCATCATGATTATCATCATTACATCATCATTATATTATGATTATCATCACCACCACCATCATCATCATTATGATTATCATCACCATCAATCATCATCATGATTATCATCATCACATCATTATATTATCATGAGGACAGATCACCTAATTCGTCTTCAGTGACGAATTAAATTTCTAGTTTTTATTTGATTTGAGGAAGAGTCTACATGTAGCTAGGCATGTACAAAAGAAATTTTAAAGAGAGTAATGCAGCAAGGCATTTTACCATCACTCATCGTCATCAACATCATCCTCATCATCACTTGTCATCATCTTTATAATCCGCCATCACCATCACCATTTTCACCAAATTGAACTACTTTCATCATAAATACTGTCCTCGTCAATATCATCATCATCTTCATCTTTATCATTCATGATCATCATCTCCATCACCATCACCATATCATCACTTTCATCATCCACCCATGGACACACATCACTTACATGAATTCTTATAAATTATTAACACTATAACAGGCTCAAAAGCAGAACATCACATGAATAAATAGTTAGTGCTACCCCCCCCCCCCCCCCCCCAAAAAAAAAAAAGGTGCTGACCGTCTGGGCCCTACTGCCGACATGTACACTATACGATACGAGTTGAGAATGTCGATGAATACCGGTACTGTGTGAGTGTTTAACCCGTTTAGTTTATCATAACGCTGCGAGCAGCGACCACATCATCGCATGATTGACATTGAATGAATGAACGTTGTCATTGGTAGTTGCAATACATCGCTGCAATCATGTTTCGCATCAACCATCAACATGCATTAAATATAACCATAGACACCTCATTTTCCCCCTATAAACTAAGACAGTATTCTTACCAACTCCAACGCTTGCTTACGGAGAAAATCATTCACATCAGAGGCTGAAATAGTGCAATAATTCCTCTGCAAATTATCAGTTATCCCGAACGTTATACAGCTGGCTCAATGCAATGACTGTAATACTATGACTGGAAGAGAACCCATTGCAATCGCTCAACATCTCTAATCCCTATGGAATATGTGTATTGATTTACCGGCGAGGAAAGAGAGATGGGTCCATTACCAGTCTGAAGTGTATTGCGTTTTCAACAGTAGAGGGAGACATTCAAAAAAACTAAATCTATCATAATCTTGTATGAACTTCATTCGAAATGATCTTCTTTGAAGAATAATCCTGCACCTCAAGGCCGTACGCAGCGAGGGGGGGGGGGGGGGGGGGGGTTTGGCAGGGGGCAGTTGCCCCCCAGAAATTTCAAAATCATACTTTTTTTAAATCGAGTTTTAGACTTCAAGTTATGGGTTCCTTTGAAAGCGATCATCTTGCCCCCCCCCCCCCCCAGGAAAAAAATTCTGCGTACGGCCTTGCTGCACCTGGACATGAATGAATTGTGAATGAATGATTTTTTTGTTTTCATTTATTTTAATATTTCTCATGTTATATTTACATTTCAAAAATAAATATATACATAATAACATAAAGGTAAATGGTCAATATAATCTAGTGATTTTATTGAGAGAAATATGATGGGACCTACACGAAAGCAAGCTTGTATAAAAGCTGTACACACTAAGAAATAGGGGTTCAAATTTGAACCCCTATAGGGGTTGGTACAATAGCAGCACCCCAAGGGTGCACCCTTACTTGGGGGTGCAGATTCTGCACCCCAATTAAGGGTGCAAATTTGAACCCCTATAGGGGTTGGTACCATGGGCGTTAATCGTGACGTAACTCTATTCATCATGGGGGGGGGGGGACGACACAATAGCCGTCCCCCCATGATGAATAGAGTTACGTAACGATTAACGCCCAGATTGGGAGCAGATGTGCACCCCTAGGGGCGCAGACTACTGGTACAATAGCAGCACCCCTGTATGGGGTTCAAAATTGCACCCCAATATAAGGTGCATTTTTACCCTCTGGGTTCATAACTGCACCCTAATGGGTGCAACGTCGATGACAATCGATCACCATTCTCGCCTCTTCGCAGCTTGGCGGCAGACCATTTAAAGACCTCAGCCTGACCCAAAACAACCATATATTGACGTAAAGCTTAGTAAACAAAGAATATAATTACCCTGGGTATTCATAAATTTTCGTCTCCGTTTATCCATAAAAAATAAAAAAGATAATTTTTTTTGGTCCGCCCCCTCCCTATGGCGTAACAACAGAGGAAACTGCAGGGGGTCGCTAGACGTGTGACGACATGTCATGTATACAGCTCCAAGTGCGTCTACACGATATGTCGTCATCAAATTTGCACCCCATGGACACTGATCTCTATGTAAAAATACAAAATTTTTACATAGAGATCAGTGCCCATGGAGTGTTGCAAGAAAGTTGCAATCAATTGCAAATTGTGAAGCAAATTATAATAGAACAACCATTCTGAATGGTTCAGGGTCTGCCCATTCAAGAAGATACGCTTGCAACAATGATTTTATAGGATTTGAAGGTTTGCATGGTGAATTTGTAATTCAGAAAAAAGGTTTGCGGTACAACCATGTGAGTTGGAATAACTCCACGTTCCGGTCAGAATGCTCTGGCCGTCGTCAGGAGAATGAGAAGAGCGAATAAATCAGCAGAATTTATATATGAAGTAGCAATTCACTTATTAAAACGGAATTAGTATAGAAAGAAATAGTAACAGTAACATCAAAGTACCTACAATGAAAGGATAAATAACATCAAGGTGCCTGCATTGAAAGGATAACTAACATCAAACGAGTCCTGCGTTGAAAAGAAACATTGAAAACAAGTGAACAATAGGACTAAGAAACCAATTGACCTTCTGGATAAGCTGGAAACAAAAGGGGGATTAGGACAGTGGGTAATCTGTGGAGAGAAACATGACATCCTGTTGAGGAAAGAAATTAAGGTTAAAACACATATATGGAAAAGGTGAAATATTGACACCAGAAAGAGTATATTAATAGTAAATGTTGTGAATGAAGTGGACCGGTGTGGCTGTGGAGAGAAAGGTGAAAAAACATGATAATGAACAAATTGAGGAGAGAAACATGAAATCCTGTTGGAGATAATCTGTGGAGAGAAACAAGTCATCCTGTTGAGGATGTTATTAGGTGGTCTGTCGGTATCGACAGATCACCTCTTAATTCCATTTAAATGTTGTTCCTGTAAAAAAGAAATACATCAGCTCTCACTTGGATGAGATTTTCAGCCCCCCCCCCCCAAAAAAAAAAAGAAAAATCAATGGTTTTTGATTGATTTTTTATGTTGCAACAACAGAGTCACCAAAAATTGTTTAAAGTAATTTTGTGTTTTACTCTAATTGGGCATTTTCTTTTAAAAATATAATGGCGATTTAAAGTGGATTTCAATCGTGCTATTCCTGGTGCACTGGTTTGCAGAATGACGTAAAATAAATGTTATCTTTGCAGGCAACGTTGATTCCAGGGTCTGAACCCCCTGCCAAAATTTGGCTTTGCCAAGGACTTAGCGAAAAAATGTGAAATAATATCAGTGGTGTGTCTATGGGGACAGGAGCACACATGCCCTGGGCATCGATCTCCACCTCGATGGCCCCGGGCGACACAGATGGGAGCTAAAAACGCAAAAGAGAGAAAGAAAAGAGGAGGTAGATTGCAAACATTCTGGATTCTTCGCCCCCAATCCGCAGGGTAAATGCATCAGAAATACTTTTTTGAGGATTTGCAATGCAAAAGTTTTCTGCAGCTCGGTCGCTTTACTTCCTGGCATAATTTTCCTCCAAATCTCATAATTTCACTCCCCAGTATAGGATATAGTGTTTTACAAGGGCTCGAGAATAATTCTCGTTGCTTTGCTCGCCTTTATGCAAGTTTCATCATCCTCTTGTTAAATATTGCGCCCCAATGTAGGATCGCTTTTACAAAGGTTCAACATTTAAAAGAAATGTCAACTTTCGGTTGTCTTCCTAAATTCCTCGACTATTTCTTAATGTTACAATTAATTATAGAAGGAAGTGAATATAAACCCGTTTATCAATGCTCAAAATTCAGATCTCTACCCCTCGATCACAGTTCTCAAGTGCGACAAATTTTCCTTGGTAAATTGCATAAGCAATAGCACTGAGCGACATTTTGAGAAGCTGGCGAGACCAAAAAAATACGGGTCTACGTTTTGACAAACTTTCATTTTTTACTCAATCCTGCATCCACCCCTGCCCCCCCCCCCAATCATTTTCTTTTGCCCCCCACTTGCCCCCCCCCCCCCCACTTTAAAAATCCTGGTGCCGCCACTGAGTATAGTAAGCCTATAGTTGTTCTAGGGTTTTTTTTAATAATAGCCTAATTATCTAAATTTGACTATATATTAAAGTAGTAGGCCTATTTCTGTATTTGTTTATTTTGTTATTGACTGATTCATTTATTCAAGGGGGAAGGGCTGGGTTGAGAGGAATTCACAATATTGTAATATGATGATTATACTGATTTATAATATAATTATTGCCCCTGTATATTGTAGGGCATTATTTGCTTTGAGGGCAGGGTTGTTGGCTTTGATCTCAATTAATAAAGGGGATATAAACCCCTCAAAAAAAGTTCTGCAATTCAACTTTGAGCCTTGATATCTTTTTGGCGGCTTTTTAATCATTCTTGATTTTTAGATCATTGGAAAGTTCATTTATCCCCCTTCACATCCATGCCCCATTTGTAATGGTTATGTCATCCTTGAATGCACAGCACCCCTGAATAGAGGGCAAAGTCAAAAGTGAAAAGTTGCAAATTGAATGGCTATCTTGGCTATTGTCTATTGCTTTTGTTGCAATGTCGGGTGTGTGTGAATGATGTTGAATGGGTCATGAATGATTCAACAAGTTTATTTCCTGTTTGGTAGATGAAATGTGCCTTGCACAAGCTTTATGCTTGGCAGTGCTTACTTTTAAAGAGTAGCTGTTCGCGTATGTTAACATGCCATGTCTATCAAATGTTGAGAAGGCTCGAGCAATCAGCCAAATCGAAGCCGGTATTCCCCAAAGAAAAGTTGCTGCTCAATTTGGAGTGGGTCCCAGTAACATCTCCAGATTATTGGCAAAGTTCCGGGAAACTGGGGATGTCAAGGACAGACCAAGGAGTGGTCGTCCAAAGAAGACAACCCAACAAGAAGACCGCTTCCTGACCCTTTCTGCCCTGCGGAATCGAAGGTTATCTTCCAGGAACCTGCAAGGACGATTTGCTCGAAGATTTGCCAAGCGACTCTCCGACCAGACCATCAGGAACAGACTTCACGCAGCCAATTTAAGAGCTCACAAGGCAGCAAGAAGACCTGCACTTTCGGCCTGGCATGTCATTCCCGTCAACGCTGGTGTTTGCAACATCTTCGATGGAACCGGGAAATGTGGCAGAATGTCCTTTTTACAGATGAATCTAGATTCTGCTTGAGGAAACTGGACGGAAGGGTGAAAGTGTGGCGTCGCCGTGGGGAACGCTTCGCTGACTGCTGCATTGACCGGGTAACAGCGTTTGGAGGAGGCAGTGTTATGGTGTGGGGTGGCATATCTGCTGAGGGAAAGACACAGCTTATCATCGTTGATGGAAACCTGACAGCAGAGAGATACCGAGAGATCCCATACATGCGCAATCTTGGACCAAACGCCATCTTCCAAGATGACAACGCCCGCCCACATGTCAGAGCAAGGATCATTACCGAATACCTGCAGGCATGGGCGTTAATCGTTACGTAACTCTATTCATCATGGGGGGGGGGGGGACGGCTATTGTGTCGCCCCCCCCCCCCCATGATGAATAGAGTTACGTAACGATTAACGCCCATGCCTGCAGGAGGAGGCAGTGACGAGGATGGATTGGCCTGCGAACAGCCCTGACTTGAACCCAATATATCGAGCACCTGTGGGACCAGCTTGGCCGTGCTGTACGCGCCAGAGTGACAGATCACACTACACAGGCTGAGTTGCGACAGATCCTTATCGAAGAGTGGAACCTCATCCCAAAGCAACACATCACCAGGCTGGTAACAAGCACGAGGAGGAGATGCCAGGCTGTCGTAGCTGTACTCGGATCTTCTACTCGCTACTGAACTTCTGATCCTTTGCTATTCCACATTTGATGTGCATGTTACTCAATAAAAAGTGCCAAACATTTTGTCATTTGCAAATTTGTGTATTTGTGTTTGTTTTTGTTTCGTTAGAGAGGGGAGAGAGAGTTAAAGAACATTAGTTCACATCAAGAAATGGGAATGTGTTTGTTGAATTGAAAAGCAATCCAGGAGAAGAGGCGAGTTTGTGTTGCTTATAAATAAATGTTTCTGTGATAGGGTTACATGGCTGAAAATGAGATAATTTGCTGAGGGGGAGACTTTTTTCCTCACCGCAGTTGTGTACTGCTAAGGTGGAAACTTGCAATATTCTGCATGAAACCAAAACACAATATTAATGTTATCACAATCAGTTGCTGATTAAAACACATTCCATCTTAAAACAAAAGAATAATTCCACTTCAAAATCACTGAAAACAATATTTGTCCACCAAACAAGGGATTACAGCAGAAACATGCACACCTAATACAAAATTAAACAAACCAAAAGGAACAAAAACAAAGAAACAAAACCTTTCATTCCAGTTAAGAACTCTGTGTGAACAATAACAATGCATTCTGCAACTTTTCACTTTTGACTCTGCCCTATATTTAGGTGCACTGCACATTCCATGATTACATAATCAATACAAATGTGGTATCATTGTGAAGGTGAATAAACAAGCTTTACAATGATATCAAACTTGATGATGATCATACAGTTACTAGAGAGATATAAATGCTTAGACTTGAATTGCAGAACTTTTTTTGAGGGGTTTATATGAAAAGTTTTGCTCAGAGCTCAATGTTAAACTGGAACGCACCCTTTGCCACAACATGCAGGTACATTTTCCTTTCTTTCTTTCTTTTTTTTTTTTTTTGGGGGGGGGGGGGGAGGGGGCTGGTACATCATACTTGCCATTTAAAGAATTATGTTGTTAGTCCAACTCCAAGGAAAGTAAGCCTATAGTTGTTCTAGGGGTTTCCGGTCGGGGGAATAAAGGGACTTTTACATTTTTTGGCTCGTTCCCAAATAGAACATGAAATCTTTACATGAACGCAAGGAATTTACTTTTTTTTTTTAAATAATAGCCTAATTATCTAAATTTGACTATATTAAAGTAGTAGCCCTATTTCTGTATTTGTTTATTTTGTTATTGACCGATTCATATATTCAAGGGGGAAGGGCCGGGTTGAGAGGAATTCACAATTATAATTTAATTATTGCCCCTGTATATTGTAGGGCATTATTTGCTTTGAGGGCAGGGTTGTTGGCTTTGATCTCAATTAATAAGGGGGATTTTTTTTTTTTATATATATATGAAAACTTTTGCTCAGAGCTCAATGTTAAACTGGAAGCACCCTTTGCCACAACATGCAGGTACATTTTCCTTTCTTTCGTTTTTTTGGGGGGGGGGGGGGGGGCTGGTACATCATAATTGCCATTTAAAGAATTATGTTGTTAGTCCAACTCCAAGCAAAGTACATAATTATATGGTCACATAATTATATGGTCACACACAGACACACACCCCCTCGAATTCACTTTTGTGTATTTTTGCATTACACCAGTATTGCCCGATCGACCGTGTCAATTATTGGTCTAGCGCCATCTGCGACACAAAACACAAAACTCATTGGTCTGCTTACGAAGAATCAAAGAAAGTTGGTCCTTTCAAAATTAAACATTTTTCTCCAGCGAGGCGCCGTCGTGTCCATTGTAAGTATAAAATATAAATTGAGTTAATTTGGAAGTCAAATTATGAGATCTAGCTTGATGAATAAAGTTGAATGTGTCAGAAATGAACTAAAAATAATTCATGAATGGAGCTTTTGTGGGGGCGGTTGATCGAGACGAGTCTCACGAGAGCACTCCTGCCGGAGCCTCGGCGGAGCTGCTTAGCTCGGCTTCGTAGATAGTTCTCAGATTCGTGTGGCGACCTTCGAGTTCGAATGTAGATCATGATGATTTTTTTTCCCCCGATGTCTATGAATTGTTGGGGGGGGGGGGGGGGGGGGCTATCTCTGGACAAAACTTTAATATTCATCTAGGCCTAATGCTTAATATATTCCTGATATGCAAAGTCAAAATTGAAATTGAAAATAATCTTAATTTGTAAACAAATCTTGTCAAAATAATAAAATTAGAGGGTAACTAATACTATAGATAGTGAGATCAGAACAGTGCGGATGCCATTTTCACAAGAAACAGCGGCAATATCATTTCAACATTGAAAAAACAATGCTGCCAATGTCTGCGCAGACTTATATTAATTATAGATCTAGCCTACTGTCATTCATGTGATGTGTTGTTAATAAACTCAAACTCAAACTCATCCATTTTTCACACAGTTCGAGAGTTTTGACGTGAAATAAAACAGTTTGAGGGTTAGGCTTGTGAATAAAATGTCAGAAATAGACATTTTTTTCAATATCGTGACTCGTTTTTTGCATGAATACATAGCCTACAGCTTTATTAACTTAAATAAAAATGAAGAGTTTGTGTTCGCTGCGTGTTCTGTTTGATCAGAATTGTGCACTGTAGCCATGAATGTAGAATAGATCTTGTTAAACTTGAAAAATTATCCATTTGAGAATTGTCCTGTACTTTAAAAGAAGAGTCTACCCACTCATAGCTACATTCCTATACTTCGTGTGTAGAATCTAGGCAGTCATACGGCTCAACTTTTTCAAACACCACTGCACAAAAGTCACCAACATTCACTCAAAATCGGCATTTAATTTACAAAAACCGACCCCAATATATCCAAGAAATACAATAAATTCAACTCACCGATGTTGGAAAAGATAATTCCAAAAATTAAATCCGTAATTTACTGTCGATTCTCGCGAAACGAGCTGTCGGAGTCATTGTGTACATTTCCTGGTCGCTGCGGGCGCTGACATCTCCCCAAAAGAATTTTGTCGCTAAAAATTTGGTCCCTATCGCGTACACGGAAAAGTCCTGATTTTCTGTGTGCGCGATCGTAAAGATCGATGTGCGCTTGCGATCCCGAGTTTCTTCGTGGACAAAAATTTTATTGGCCGATTTTAGTCTAAGACATCGGCAGTATGTAAACAACATAAGTGTGTATTTTGAGAGTTTTTCCTAATCAAATATTTCACCCATCAATTAATAAAAATAATTGAAGTTTGTAAAATTTATTTTTTACCGATAGTGCCGAAAAAAATAATTTAAAGTGTATTTTTATACCGCAAAAGTTCGATTATCTGTATGTAAATTGGCACTATTTTCATCCGCGCTCCCCATTGACGCCTGTGTTAAAGCTGTATGTAGGCAACGCGCGCGCGAAGCGTATACAGCGTATATAGCAGAACCAGCAAGCTATCCTACGCTGTCTTCCCTGAACTTCCAGTACTAATTTTCTTTGTGAACGTGTTTTGACTCCTATTTCTATCTTCGAAGTATAATTCTTATGAAAATGACTGACGATACTGACAGGAATCGTCGTCGAAATGGACCTGTTGCGTATGATTTTGCTCCAAAACGGCCGTCTTGCCCAGCAGCATCTCAGACGCAGGACACCGAAGGGCAAGAAGTTCTACCGGTAGAGTCGGCAGCAACCAGAGCCAAGAGACCGTCGCGAATGACTATGCCCCTGAATTGCTGGTGCAAATGTGGAAAATGTCACCCGATGCCATACGAGGAAGAGTATGTTTGCTGCCAGGAGCTTCAATTTCCCAGAAAAGACTTAGAAGAAGAGACATGCATTACACTTGACGATGAGTTTGACAAGATTTGCCTCACCCGTGCTGTATTGGAAGTTTCTGTTGTGATGTAGCGATATGTGCTGAAAGAATAGATAGGACGATATGTGTGAAACTCTATAGGAAGATACGGACGCGAAAACGAGCACAAAAGGGTTGTGCGACCATGACATCACAACATACGGGACTTGTACCTCATTAGCATAATACTGTAAACGTGGAATATTTCGCGGTGTGGAAATATTTTTTGTTTATGTATTCTTTTGCCCATGAGCCTAGCTCATCGGCGAAACTAAAAACACGCGAAATTCACTTTACTCAGCCGAGCGCGAAAAATTAATCCCCCAAAAATTTCCACTTTTACAGTATTTGGTGGTAAATTTGAACATTGAAATGGTAAGATAAGCTTTATTTTTGAATAAAATGAAATAAAACCTGTTATTATACGTTAAGTAAGGATTGAAAAACAACATATGTTGTTTGAATTTGTGGGTAGACTCTTCTTTTAACATTTAAACATTGATTTAATAGCATTTTGGCAAACGTGGAAAGCACTAGCTCATTCATTCTACATAAAACTTAAATTTAAAAGCACTTGCGTTTGGGCTCTGTGTTTAAAAAAAATAGATGTGGAGCTACTTCCAGAAAATGATAACATCATTGACATTGTTCTTGGTTTTTTGTTGTTTTTGTTTTCATTTTAAAACAGATAGTCTGCTAGGATGTCGTTCAAGAGAGACGGTGATGATGGCAGTCAGTTAAATCTCCTCAAGGTTTGTTTCTCAAGTATTACTAGTGCTAGGGTCTATTAGATCAATCTACATGTACATGTCGATCTAACATTAAATATAGAATATACATATATAGGCCTATTGTGTTCTGCATTTAATTTATTTAATTAAATCAAAGACTTAATCCATTTTTCTGTATCCATATCAAATTTTTACGAAAAAAAATCTGTTCAAAAAGGTAATGGGACACAAGATCTAGCCAGAGCAGATAACTGTCGCCAGAGGTATGAACTTATTTTAGAATTAAGCCTCTACATGTATAAATGATTTAAACTAGAGTTACATTTACACATGTGGTAAGAATAGATCTTTTTACTTTTTATGAAAATAACAGTTATTTATCTGTAGGATCTAGATGGTACTTCATATTTCTCAAAACTTTGTTTTTTATTACCGATATTCTTATTCTAAACTGAAATATAAACAATTGCATTCACGATCTTGTGAAAATGTAACTTTTAAAGGACATATCTTCCAATGACTTTGCAACAGAAAACGTAGATTGATTACTGTATTATGAGAGGCTGTTTACCTTAGCCAGGTTCTACACATACATTGATCTACATGTACAATACAATCTTTTAAACACAAATTCTAACCCTATATTCAACTTACATCATTATTGTTTGTCTTTTGTAATCATTTTGATGTTAGAAACGAAGGGTTGCTGAGCTGTTGGCTAAAGATATCCCTGATGATGAAGCTATGCTTATGAGCAATGGCAGGTAAGTAGATAAAGTGTTCCTTGCAGTGTGTGTATATATGATATAGGGTTGCACAGGGGGTACACAGGTGCATTCCATCTCCCCTTCTGCCTCTGGCAGAGATTCCAGCCCCCATCCACCCCCATGCTTTTATTACTTCTGGGTATATCATCCAACTAGAATTTTATTTACATATCTTGTTTTAAAACTGGATTTGAAAAATCACCTGTTTTATTCGAAACTTTCGCAGCCTGTCGCTAATTTCGTTATCATTTTGTTAAAATATGTACATGTGTACATGAACTCTTATAATGTTTTTGATTATTTGCAAACTTTACCAGTAATAAGTATTCTTGTTTCTACTGCCCATTTTATGTAAACATTGCACTATTAGTCCTTGGACTACTGCATTATATATTTTATTGTAATAAACAGAAAGTGAAGGGCGTTAGCATGTTGCGCTGTTCTGATTTATGTATATATGCACACTATTGCCTATTAAATGCAGAAGGACATTGGCATAATTTAAATACCCCTAAGTTAAAAAATATGTCGGGCCTACTTATTTGATACAGGACTACTAAAATCAGGTAGTTGCCATTCATTCTCACTTTTTTTATTATTTGATCTTTGAAACATGGTATAACATGTACAGTATGGAGCAAACAAAATCTTAGAAGCGCGCTAGCAGAAATTTTCTTTATGGCATGTCATCATGCTATCGTCCTGCCAATCACACAATGATGCTTTGTGTAACCTCATGATTGTAGGTGGTTTACTTTGAAAATCAAGTTAGGTCTCTATTCACAGTGGTTAACAATTCACTATATGCAAATGTTCCACTTCAGAGGATTCTACCCCCCCCCCCCCCACCCTTTTATTATTTCCCTGATATGTCACTATAAATGGCATTATTACCCAGTCTTTGACACCGTTGAGAAACATGTATGCTGATTGTCCATTAAACTCTCGTTTAACACCCAATGATACACTCGTTATGCTGACTGTATACATGTACATGTTTAATGTTTAACAACATCCGCTGTAAACGAAGAAGCTTGATGGGAGGAATTTTAATTTGTAAACAAATTTTTAGGCATTTTACTCCCATTACAGATCGAGCATACGATCTTTATTAAACACTGGGGGTAAAATGCTTAAAAATTTGTTTACAAACATCCGCTGTGTTGCACTTAGATATACCTGTACGGTATATTTCCTATTACACCATTGGTACACTGAATGTACCAAATGATTAAAACCCAATTAAAAACACCCTTTGTAATACAGTCTAGTAGTACGGTATATCCCTAACGCCATTGATATATTGACCATACATGATGATTAACACTGGTTTAACACCCCTTTGTATTACACGTAGGTATGCCTGTACGGTTTGTCACTATAAACCCATCTTTGACACCGTTGATATGCTCACTGTACACCGAGCCGGGAAAAAACACCAACATGGTACGTACGTCCAGGTTTGCATCCGACAGTCCTTTCATTCATACGGAAGCAGTGAACTGCTCTCAAGAAATGCTGGCAAAAAATAGCCCATTGACAGCTGAATTCTCTCTTTCCCATAGGCTTAACCCTTTAAAAGCCACTGAATCCCTGAACTGCCCATTTTGACCAGCTGTAACGGCAGAAGTAGGGGATCTTGGGTGATGAAATTTTGTGTGTGCTGTCTTTTGCACATAAGCCATTTAGAATCCGCATTGAAAACGGACGTTAACCTGTGGAAAACTTTGGCATACAGCAAAGAGTCCTTACTGCAAGATGGTGTACTGCGCAGTGAGTTCAGTGAGTGAATGGCCTGAGTGCGCATTATCCGTAGGTGCTAAAGGGTTAATCCAGGGGGTACTGGGGTGCCATAGGTATTGGGTTAGTGAGATAGTGTGGTGTGCTTTGCAGTTGTGTATGTGGGCCCTGTTGCATAAAGCTTTTATGTTGTGATCAGTATGTAAAGACTAAAGAGACAATAGTATCTCATTCCCACTGATGCCTAGTTTATATTTGCTACGGTCATCGTCCGATGGATTAGACTACGATTTTCCTTGCGATTTGGGGGACATCGTAGGTGGCCACGGGCTACGATTTTTATGTTTACATTATTTACGGTCATCGTGCGATTTCATATAATGGGCATCGTAGAGGGGCCAAAGACAAAGCCGTACAGAGGCTGTACGGAGGTCGTAGGGAGATCGTGCGATTTCTGCACAATGCATTTTTGCTCCCCTGTTGAAAAAAAAATTGTACGCTCTCTGCATGATCAGCACAAGACCTCCGCACAATGACCCTGCGCTGATCGCACGATGCCACCTACAATGTTTTTAAGGCTACGATCCTACGATTTTGAAAAATTTGTATAACTCCGTGCTAAACAAAATCGTAGAGGCTACGGAGACCGTGAATCCGTACGAAAATTGTACGATCGTCGTATGCCACCCCAGGGAGATCGTGCGATTAGAGGGATACGATCAGTTTACGGTCACCCTACGATGATCGTAGACCAAATGTAAATGGGGCATTAATAGACCTCTTTACTAATGTATTTAAATTTATGCATGTTTTTCTCCAGAATCCTTAGTTACCAACTATTTGGTGCACCTGCTATGCATAATGGCGTCTCTATAGATGGAATCCATTTTGCATACATTAGTTGTTACTATGTTGGGCAAGCCTCTGCCAAGCTTTCAAGTCATCAAGAGAAACTTTTGTTCAAAAAGTAAGCATAAAATTAGTAAACAGGTCTATTCAGAATACTGTCCTCTCAAAATGTTCACTAAAAACACTTACCGTACCTGGGGCCTGTAACATAAAGAGATAAATCAATCTTACGATTGATATCAATTGTAAGTCTATGGCAAACCATGTACTGAAGAGTTACAGTTGATCGTAAGGCCAAAAAAAAAAATTGTTGTATCGGCGTAACGGGTCTCTGAAAAATAGGGTAGGTCGGTCGGGATTTTTTTTATTTTTTTTTTTTTTTTAACGACAGTATAGTACATAATACACGCAGCTAGTTCTGTCCGCAGCACTTCCGGTTTTTCGATCGCGATCGCAAAGGCAGCACGATACCCGATATCGATAGTAAAAAAAACACAAAAAAACCTTGGGTCGGCGACATTTTTAGGGTTGGGCAGGTTACGCCAATACAACTATTTTTTTTTTGGGGCCTAAGATTGATTGTATATTCGTTATGTTACAGGCCCCTGGTGTGAGAATCTTTTAATTAATTATAGTGTTACCACAACGTTATGCATTCATTATTGATTATTTTGTCATATGGAATGTTTTGAATTGTTTAATACTGTACCCTGTTAAGTACCTTGGCCATCCCTAGGGATGCATATGTGTGCCTTGTGAATGTTATTGTTGTATTGTCATCATCTTCTGTCAGTTAATTCTACCGTATTTGTTTCTCTCTTATTTCTCCAGCTACTGAAAAGCACTTTGCCAAGAAGAGAGAGCTCGCTCTGCTGGTGCAGAAGAGAAGAATAGAAGCGGAAATCAAGAAAGGCAGTTTCAAAGATAGAAATGAGGTATAGTACAATTCAGTTCAGTGCAATTCAGGGTTTATTTCAACATGTCATCATGGTCGGAAAGCTGAAGTCTGACACTTGTACATTTTAAAAATGCAGCAAATTACGATTTACAAATATACAGTTACAGTGAATAAACATAGCACAAATAATGTAAGTAATCAATAAATTGGAGAAGAAAATACAACCCCACCCCCCCCCCCCCCAAAAAAAAAATAACACGATTTTAACCAGCCTTTGTATATATATCTTTATAATATCATTTAGTAAAATAATGCCACTCAAAATCATGCAGGGTACAGATATTTGTAATGAGCATTTTTGATACATGTATGATAGGGAATTTCTTATTGTCAGTTGATAGGCATGAAAGGGAATTGGGTGCTTTACAAATCTTTTGTAATGTGTAAAGTGGAATCCTTTAATTAATTGCTTCCTATTGGTGTGCTGATTTGTACATGTGGCAGGTCTGCTAGTGTGCCAATTTGCTCTTGTGGCAATAGACCTGTTTACTAATTTTATGCATACTTTTTGAACAAAAGTTTCTCTTGACGACTCAAAAGCTTGCCACAGGCTTGCCCGACATAGCAACAACTAATGTATGCAAAATGGATTCCATCTATAGAGATGCCATTATGCATAGCAGGTGCACCAAATAGTTGGTAACTAAGGATTCTGGAGAGAAACATCCATAAATTTGAGTAACTTAGTAAACAGGTCTATTGAGAGGTTAAATCTATACTCACATAAAATTATGTGCTATTCTCACATACAGTCAGAGTAAATATGCATATCAAGTGCCAGTATTTGTGTGCAAAATTTCAAGTCAATCAGATCTTCACATCCAAGATCGTAGGAAGGGGGTTAAATTGATCTCTCCCCTCTAAAAGCTCTACTTGAAATAGACGTTACATAATGATAATGGAGATAACAAAAATTAAAATCAGGTTGGTTTTTGTTAAAAAGAATACTTTACACTGCTGGTTTAATTGTGCGTGTTATACACTCCAAAATCATTCTCATCTCTACGTAGGAGAAAGAGCCATCACCCCTCCTGCAAAAAGTGGAAGCTGCCAAACGACACACACTGCTGAAGGAAGCTCCATACAACCCATGCCATACACACAAGAATGAAGGGTGAGTTCATTATCATGTGGGTTTCACTGATTCTACAACACTTGCTCCAATGCCAATAACTCTGCCACCAATTTCCTTCTTTAACTGTATCATTAACTTCGACCCTGGACCTTATATTGCACTTAAACCCATAACCCAATGGCTATTGTGACCTTAAAACTAATCTTTTGCCTTTCTATTGCTATCTTTTGCTATAGATCTATTTGCTTTTCATTTTCCACATCATTAATCTTACTTGGTTACTTTTGTATTGTTAAGTCATTTAAAAGAGAAGGTTGAGTTCTGGGAAAGGTGAAAAATAATTTGTGAGCTTTCTCATTCTTTTTATGTCAGTTTGGAAGATTATCATAGTAGAAATGTCCCCTGTAAAGGATTGCTCTTCAAATGCCCTCACATTCAAAATGTGACAAGTAACAGCTGAAATGTTCAGGCCAGACATTTGTGTGTAGTCCCATATACACATTTCTGTGTGCAGTGCATGTGACTCTCAGCATGATTGAGTCAATTTCTTATCATTTTGGTGATTCCAAAACCTTACAGCATACACCAATTCTTATGTGCAATAAAATCAACCTTTCCCAACAGTTTTTTTCACAATTCAATCTCATGACCAGAACTCAACTTTATCTTTAATTGTTTGTTTGATCATGATATATTTTTAATGTTCATATGTTGTATTTTACTTTCAATGTTATCTTTGTTAATTTGCAGGGCCTTCTTGTAAACCAGTGTCAAAATCATTGATGAAGCTACCCTGGTAAAAAATGACGAAATGAATAAATAATAAACAGTAAATATCTTTGACAAGATAAGAGCCACAGCCACAGTCAGTGGGGTTCTACATGACATCTTTCTCAATGGGAGATGCATGTATTTTGACAACTGTCCGGGATAGAAAACTATGTGAGAGAGTATGTGATATGCATTCAAGTTTTGATGCTAAGTTGTTTTTTCCCAGTCTATAATGTCTGAACTGAGAGTAGAAAATTTGTCAGCTGATAAGTGAAGATTGCAATTAGTTTATATTCCAAGGGTTTTGTATTCCTATTTGAGGGCAAAATGATAAAGATGTATAAAGATCTATGGACAAACTTTAGAAGAAAAAGTGCAGAAGATCTAACCAAAGGAGTTCCTTCATCAAACTGTTTTCTGTTCATTTTACAGGCCCTCCAAGAACTCAAAGAACAAGCTTTTCTTTCAAGGCATCCGGCAGGTCAGCTTGAAGAATAAAACTGGGAATTCAACCAATCGGGTGGCAGAGAATTCAAATTTAGCCAATCAGGATAGAGCTTTTTCAAATTTGAGTGAACGCACTATTACTTCGATGACAGCTCAACAGACTCAGACGCCAGGCTTTTCAAATATTCACACACACAATCCCATAGCCAGTTCTGCTACTGCTCATAGATACGTTGGCATGATGGCTGATTCCAAGTCTACCTCACAGACTTCTGCCCCAGGAGTTTCAAGCATTCAAATCAAACCGTACATACCAAAAGCACAGAGGGCTGTCATGAGTATTAAAGCATGTCCTTCCAAACAGCCTGGGCCTAAATCTAAGGAAGAGAAGCATCCGTCAACCTCAACCCCAACTGTTCACATTCCATCTTCTGTCTCCACGCAAAGTTCAGTTTGTGGAGAAGAGGTTATGCACTCAAGCATTGAATTCATCACAGAGTTACAAAATGTAGACAACAAATATGGTGAAAGCAGTCTTTCTTCAGTCAAAACTATTTCATCTGCCGGGCACAAACAGAAGCAGAGTGGGGTAGAGGACGCACCCTTGGTCTGCCCATCAAAGACAGTGCAACATAACCAGAGTCAGGATAGTCACAGACCAATGGGTGCTGATTTAGATAAAGAAATGAGGGAGGAGAGGAAAGATAGAAGAATGGGTGGAGTGGAGGAAGGCAAGACAAAAAGAACACCAAAGACACAAAAGAAGGACAAGTCAAAGATGACAGATGAAAAGAGGAAAGAACTTCAAAGATACTTGGAACTTACCAGGTAAATTAACCAATCTGTGCCAAAATACAGTGTATTTCTTAAATAAAGGAAACAAACTATCCAGGTAATATCTTAAGAATCTTATTTTAGATTTATTGTATTGCATTGGGTAGCTTAGCAAAAGGTAGTGTTGAGTAGAGGTGCATTAAGAATGCAAAATGCATGCTTGTTAAGGATCAGAACTTTATTGCACAAGGGGCCTAATCCTGACCCTGACCCTAACCCAATCTGATCCTAATCCTGTGTACACGTAATGTTGACCCTATTCCCAACCCTAATCCTAACCTAATCTGATCCTAATCCTATATGATGCTGACGCTTTTCCTAATCCTAACCCCAACCCTAATGCAGAGATATGCTTATATTCTTACTTGTGTGGTAGAGTGTTCTGCAGATTCTTTTATTGCCTGTTTCATGTTCTCATTGCTTTCTTTTCTTTTTTTTTACAGTGCTGGCTGGGTACAAGACAATGGAGGAAACTGGGTGAAAAGGGAAGATGTGGAGTTTGACTCTGATGAAGAAGCACCAACATCCCTGAAGTGTATATCCGTAAATGCTGTATTTCCTGTTTTATTCATTTACTGTCTGAAGAATAAGGAAACCGGTAATGGTGATTTTATGAACTATCTGCGGCTTAATTTCTTCCTATTTCAATAGTAAGAATGATAGTATCGAGGTTCATTATATTGCACAAGGCCATGGGAGTGGGATGGTACTTGGTCCTACCAGTATCCTGCTGGTGTCGGACAACCTGCGTCCAGCTATACGGGCCATCAAGGACTGGAACCCACTACCACCCAACATCCACACCATAGCAGATAACAAGACATTCAAACTACAAGCACCCAATTTCTTCCACGGCCAAGACATGTTGTTACATCAGGAATCTATTTATTTTGGAACTCTTTATAACATATTGGAATTCAAATTGGCCGAATCGGTAATGCCATTGTGATGCAGTGATGTATGAAAAACTCTTCCATTTGTTCCAACACAAGAAATGACCAAAATGCCATTTTTTCAAAATAGTTACTCAGTAGGACGCTTTTTTCTGTGGAGATCCTATAACAGTATATGTGACCCGCCGCCTCAAAACCTACAATAAGTCGCACGGACCACAACGTAGCAAACAGCCCAAAATAGTAAATTTGCTTGGATCAGTCGATTTTCTGTTTTTGTTAGAAATGGGTAGCTTCATTATCATTCGATCATGTCTCAAGTTTGTGAGTCGTAATTCGACGTAGAAATATGTTTTTGGGGCATTTTAAAATGACTCCTTTTTTCAGCTGTCCAGCTCATGAATGTTTGGAGAGCTTTTGTAATACTTTCATTCAATGCCAAATTACTACTTTACCTCTAAAGGTATTAAATTGATTTTTGTAGTGAGTAATGAATAGGTCCTCCTGGAGCAGCATGCCAAAATTCAGCCTAATCTGATAATCCCTTCGTACCGGTTGTTATGGCAATTTGAATACCCAGTTTTACTTGGGCGCACACAGAGAGCGAAGGTTTAGCACTCTTTTGTTCCGAACTTAAATGGCCATTTTCTCTGAATAGGAGTTATTGATGGCTGGTTACATACTGATTCTAAACGTGATATTTAAAGGTGTTATCATTGAGTAAACTAGGCAAGCGATATACCATTGGAAAGCCGAGAATCTCTACTTTCAGAAAATATATAAAACAATAATAATTTTGGCGACTTATTCTAGGTTTTGAAGCGTCGGGTCACATATGCAATCTACAGTATGTTTTGAGTACTGCCCCGAGGGGAAAGGGTGCTGACCAAAAAACAAAATTAATGGCATTTAAGTGAACGACAAACGTGAGAGTTGACCATGAATACATGTACGTCACAATTTTGATCAACTTGCAAATTGAGATTTGCATATGTTTAGTGATCTAATTTTTAAAACATGTCATAGCATTTTTCTTATCATTCGTGGGATTTCTTTCAAACTTTCACCTCCCTGATTCTCCTAATTTCCTGCTTTCACTTAAATCGACTTGGTGCAAACATTGGATTCTCATTGAATGGTATTTGTAAATCCCGTAACTTTGGTTCTAGGTGAGGCAACCATTAATATAGGTCACAAGATGTGAGAAGACATTATTAGGCCAAGTAAAAAAATATACATGTTTAGCGTCCCCGACCGCATCCTTTTTGGAGGCCGCCTGTTTTTGTTTTGTTTTGTTTTGTTTTTTTGGTGTAAAACCCCCCAAAAGTGTAAATTTCATGAATTTTTTTTGGAAAAGTTGGTCTCTATCCATTGCATTTAGCCTATGTAATAGCTGGCATCATTTTCCTAAGTCCAAGTGGTGATTTAAAAAAAGAATGGCCATTTTGGAAAAATTTTGTTAAATGGGTTGGTCAGCCATTTTGAAAAAAAAAAAAAAAAAAGGGCCTCCTCCTTCCTTTTTTCCAAAAAGTCAGGACGCTAAACATGTATATTTTTTTACTTTTTTTACACTACGGTTTAAACATTCAATCTTTGTTACATGGTTTTTTAGTTTGTATACATTAAATCATGATGATTTAGAGAAGCAAATCTAGGCCTACAGCTGGTATTTAAATTGTATTTATTGTAACATATTTTATATCATATTTTCATTATTAGATAAACTGTATGTAGAGAGAGCGAGAGACACAAGGTGTGTAAGAATAGAAGATTTTTTTTACTTTACGGTTATACTACACATGCTCAGGCACTCATTTTCCTCATGGAGGTCATTTACCATGAAACTTACGGTTTATGACTCTTGATTGATTGATTGATTGAAGGATTTTATTTAACAAATTCCATTCTGGCAGCCCGAAGACTGAATTGCAATGGTTACAATATTTATGTACATGATATAAAACAATGACAGAATATTCAATCAGTTCAGACAATAATGTCAATATATAAAAATAATTAAAAAATTAGAAAATTGTAATAATAATATTAAGTATTTTCATTATAGTATCAAAAGACGAATACATTTCATTTTCACTTATACAAATTATAATTTACATTGTAAGAATGTTCATATTTCGTAATAGAGAATTGGTTTGTTTAACATTAAGATAAGATTTAAAGTACATGTACATGTAATTGCAATTTGATTAAACAAGAATAAATTTGGTCGGGTAAAAAACTATTGCACTAGCTATCATATCATGGGAAGGAATTAAAGAAGATTATATATAAATTATATGGTATATTGGACACGAAATACATGCCTATCAAGCGACTCTAATGTCCATGCATTTTAATACTAAATGTGAGTACAGTATTTGTACAGATAGTAGTCAATAAGACATACATTTTATTTCATCATATTTCACATAAAATGTTCATTTAGAGTCCTTACCAAGTAAGGCAAAGCACTATTTCTTAGCCTTTCCGTGCGGCATTTAAAGTCTCTCAATCTGTCACTGTGTCTTAGACGGCGATTCGTGCTCTGCATCTCTGGGAGCCAGTCGCGAAAATATTTGTAGAGCGATTCCGCGAATCTTAGGCAAAGATGTTCCCTTCTCACAGACAAAGATTGCAGACCAGAAATCTGGAGAGCATGTTCATAGCTCTGGTATTGATCCTGGAAAATGATACGTAGGGCCCTTTTCTGGATGCGTTCTATATCATTGGCCTGGTGTGATGTGATGGACGAATGCCAGACTGGAACACAGTACTCAAGTACAGGTCGAATGTAGCACGTGTATATCGTGAGGAGATCCTCCACAGGGGCTCGATAACGCTTTAGGGAGCGAATTATGTAGAATTTTCGTGATGCTCTTCCTGTGATATCACAGATGTGGCTATCCCAGCGTAAGTCATGCTGCAGTATGACACCTAGCAGCTTTACTTGTTTGGCTTCCTGCAAAGTTGCATCATCCAACTCGAGGAGTAAAGGTGGAGGTTCGGCTCGTGAGAAAGACACGCGCATCATTTTGCACTTTGATGGGTTGATACGTAGTCCATTATTCATACACCACTGATGGAATGAAGTTAGAGTATGAGGCATCACGCTTCCTGACCCCATCTTGTGGCTTTCTGCGAAAGTTAAATCGTCAACATATTTCCATCTGGAAACAGCCGATGTGTCCGACAATGCGTCGTTGATCAACGCGAGGAAAATTGCGGGTCCAAGACGAGTACCCTGGGGTACCCCTCCAATTGGAGTAAGAGAAGCTGAAAGTACTCCGTTGTATCTCGTCATCTGTTCACGTCCATGAAGAAAGCTACTGATCCATGGCAGCAAAGACGGTCGTGCACCCATTGTGAAGAGTTTATTTATTGCGATATTGTGATTGACCAGGTCGAATGCTTTTGAGAAATCCGTTACAACAACGGTGGAGACAGTCTGGAGTCGATCAGCGTTGGTGTGGAGGAAATGTAGAAGATTGACGAGATAATGTGCCGTGGAATTAACTTTTCGACTTCCAAACTGTTGAGGATCGATGTTTGATTCAATATCTGTCAGTAGCTGGCGATAGATGAAGAGTTCAGACAATTTAGCAAAGTGGTCCGTTAGGGAGATGGGTCTCAGTTGATCTATTGTTGGAGGGGATTTTTTGGGAACTGGCACAACAATAGACCTTTTCCACTGTGACGGAACTTTCCCTTCCCTGTAGGAGGTGTTTATAATGTCACATATTGGTGAACTCAGCTCTGCTGCAAACTCACGAATCAACTTTGCGGATACTCCATCTGGTCCGCAACTTTTACCAACTGGAGTCTTCTTTAACTCATTGTACACTTTCCATGGACTTATCTCTATGACACTCGAAGGATTTATAGGCTGATACGCTGGTAGTTGTTGCACATCCAACTGGGGAACAGCTGAGGAGATATCAGTAAAGTGCTGATTGATTGCATTAGCAATTGCTCGATTATCATTTGCTTCCACTCCAGGAACACTGATCTCATTGCACGATGATGAGTTGGTAGTCGCAAGTTTAACAAACTTAAACCATGCACTTGGATTCTGATTTTTCAATCTTTGGATCCGATTCTTATAGTACTCTACTTTTGCTTTCTTGATTTCTCTTATAACTTTGTTTCTCAACCTGGACCACTCAGGACTGCAGTGATTGAAAGCAACCTGTCTACGCTTGATCAGTTCCTTCACTACTGGTGTAATCCACGGTTTGTCCTTGCAGTGGACCTTGACTTCTCTGGATGGGAAGTAGAGTTCGATGGCAGAATTGAGGTCTTTGTAGAAGTTGTCACACTTAGTTCTGACATCATCTGCATCGGTGACATCGGACCAGTCGTGATGAACAATCCAGTTCCCGAAGCGTCTTATGTCGGACTCCCGCATCGGCTGAATGGTTTTTGATGCGGTGCGATTACGATGCTGCATTTGATAGTCTTTAGGTAGCCACTTCACCCCTCTGTGATCACTTCGGCCTATTGGAGACATCAGCTGAATGGGGGAATAGAGGCTTTGCATATTAGTGACTATCTTGTCAAGGATTGCGTCTTTTCGTGTGGCTTTGTCAACCACTTGTTTCAATCTATGTCCGTTGATGACTTGATTTAGATTCAAGCGATTTACATCCCCGAGAATAATTATTCCTGCTTGTTGATATCTGGCAAGAATATCATCAATGGCCTGGGAGATATGCTGGATCAATGGCTCACTGTCAGGGTTGTTGGGTGGACTGTATACTGTCGCCACGAAGATAGATGACACTGCACGGGGTAATCGGTGAGGGCGCAATTGAGCCCATACAATCTCGTGCTCCGGTGGTACTGTGATGAGACTCACTGGGCTAGGGTGCATTTCATCTTTGACGTAAAGTGCCACGCCCCCTCCACGCCTTCCAGTCCGATTTTTGGAAATCAAGGAGTAACCTGGAATGTTATACACTTGGTTCGGGATTACATCTGTGAACCATGTCTCACTAACAGATACAATGCCAAAGTCACCTTCTCTTACAATAGTTGTAAACTCATCAAATTTATTGTTCAATGACTGTGTATTAGTCATGTACACTGATGGCAAAGTGACATTCTGATGTTTGGATGCAATTCTGACATTTGTAATTGTCCTTTTCTTGTGTTCGATCTGCTTCATTTTTGTTTGCCGTGGCATTATTCTTACCGGTATTTTCCTCTCAATGTGTCTACCGGCTCTCCGGCCTCTTCGTTTCTTTAGAATTCCATAGTCTTTTATCATAGAATAGGTCTCGTCGGGTAATTTGTACGGTGGGGTGCGTAATGACAATAGTTCTGTCCGAGAATAGTGTACCCTATTTGCAGTACTTAACCCTTCTGATACCGGCTTGATTTTCGGCTGCATCTGTGTACAGTACTTGGTCGTTGGACTCCCCATCGCTAGCCCGTTAGGGTACATCACCGCACCGCACAAATTAGCAATCACAATAATCAGGTACACAAACTTCATTGCGATATGTTCAAATGTATGTCATTAAAAGCGAGTTCTTCACGAAACTTACATCACTAGTTCCCTTGTGATAAGCTAAACGATCTGGGCATGAATTTCGAAGACATTAGAGTTGCAAGAATGTAGAAAAAGGATGAATTTTCAGAACAAAATTGTTTCCTAGGCGTCAGCATCAAACAGCGCCCCTTATATCGACTCTTGAATAATTGAAACCATTAACTTCAAATTTGGAACTTGTATATATCACGATGCATAGTGAGACAAACGGAATAGATCTTTGTTCACATAGGTCAAAGGCTACAGGTGATAGAGGTCATTACATGTGAAATTACTGGGGTTTTAAAAGTTTTTTTATCACCGTATTTCAAATATTTTGTATTCATGACTAGGAGGAGATGTTGAGACTTTTGGGTTATAAGGTGTAAGGTCAAATGTCAAAGAGGTCAATTAACATGTCATTTGTAGAATATTTGGAGGGGCACTGACAAAGTAAACCAAGACACAAGTTCTACCAGTTCACGTGTGTTTATTGCGCGCTATACGTGCCACCGCGCATGCGTACATGTACCAATTACAAGAGGCATATCATTATGCAAATACACCACAGAGGCATATCATTATGCAAATATACCACACTGCTCCCCCCTTTTTAAAGAGTATGAGTCCTAATACTTAAACAGACCCAACAGCCAGTGCAAATTACACTATAATAATGCAATACCCTATTTCTTGCAATGCCATTGTAATTTCAAGTTTCCTAAATAACATTTTAACCTGGACGGCAGTGTTTAACATCATGGCACCAGTTATATTGTAATTCCATATTGAGACTCCAAGAAAGTGGATGTTTACTGCACAAACAGAATATCACTATCATGCGATAATGCAAGATGTCATGACCACAATGTTATAATACTGTAATTTTAACTAATGTATGGCTTTGAACTACTCAAATTTATAACTCCTTTGTATCACACCATAATTTTACCATATTCTCCTCCTTCCCTCAAGGGAGTTAGAAACATGCATTCAATTTATACACATATTACTGAATGTGAGCTGTTTTTTTTTTTTTTTTTTCAATTTGCATTCCGATCCAACATAGCATAAAATTTGATGTAAATCTCAAATTCGTAATCGTCGTCATATCCGTTTCCATAGTCATCATCTTAAACTTCTATCATTACTTGCTCAGTAAGTCAACTTGACAACAGGTTTGCAAAGTCTTTGTGACCGTCTTAGTTTTGGTGGACTTTCACCATGACTGTTTGTGTTGTTGCATGAGGATGTTTTCGCTCCCTCAGCATGATTCGGGTGTTCAGTTTGAGGTGTGAACATCTTTGGCGTTATTACAAAATCATCCAAAATTCTGTCACTAACAGACTCGTGCAAACTCTGCGTGTCATCTTTGGCTTCCAGCATGTGGTCTAGATTGTTGTAGTTGATAGCTTACGTGGCGATACACAAATAAAGACAGATTCAGATAAATCGTTAAGTTTCAAGGTCTGAGATTTAATTCCGCATGTAAATAAATTGCCTGAAACTTGCACTTGAAATTTTCACAAAAATAACATGAATAAAGTATACAATTCCAGTAAATATACAACTAATTCATTTATGAGGGTTAAACTACTCCATAACAGAGTAAAAGTGATGTACAATATATCTGGTTTGAAAATGTTAATCCAAAAAGCCGATTATTTAAATATACATATAAATTATTCTAACCGACCATTGTCAGATCATCATGAAATTAACGAAACAAAGCGTTGAGTGTTGAGTGAAGTGTCCTTGGTGTATACTCGGAGTTGTGAAATCGTGGCTGAAACGAAGACTATGGTCGATGAGGTTCATGAGGTTCTTGATGACGTATGGACACCATCCACGACCAGTGAAGAAACGCTAGCACACACGATGTATGGTTGAAAACCACCTTAAACGGAGTTATTTCTAGAAGTTGAAGGACCCGTTGCCTGCCTCCCGGAAGGATCTTGTCCACCACCGACTGTCTGCCCAATCCGCTCCAAACAGCAGAAGAATTGGCGAAACCAAAATAGGGAAAAACACACTCGCTCTAATACTGCAAGCCAAAAGTCTTCCCTTCACTGGCAGTGAGACTCCCTCTCAAAGGGTGACAAAACAGGACTTTCTCCAATGCCTACTGTAATGGCATCTGCCCCACTCACTTTCGCACACCTTCATTCCAACACCAATCCTCACACCCAATAGCAAAACTGACCACTCACGTTAGTCTAAACAAACCACATGACCACGCTTCGTTCATTCTCTAATTGCCCTAACAAAGCAACGAAAAAGCAGAGGAAAGGGTTGAATGAAAGAAATAAAAACCGCACTTCACCTGTGCTAAAGCGCTCTCATAACAATGAGCAATTTACAGAACAAAAAATGTGATGCATCCTAACTCTGCACCTGAATTACCCCAGTATTAGGCAGGGTGAAATATTAAGACAAAGTTATGCAGTACTTGTCTTGCAGCGAAGAAAAATATAAATAGAATACTTTTTTGACAATTTACCCCCTTCTTAAGTTTTTTTTTTTTTTTTTTTTGAAAGAAAAAAAACAAGCCAAAACACTGCTTTGAGTTTGTTTCGACAAGCAAAACCAAAATCATATATTGCCTTAAATTTCTTGATAAGACTGCAAATTCCTAAGTGATCTTAGGATTGAAATCCTAAAATCCTTAACTAATCTATGCGGCTTAAATAATCCGCACCAACATTATCCTTGCCTTTGATAGCCTCAACTCGATATTGGTAAGGCTGCAATGCAAGTGACCACCTCAGAACACGACCATTAGCCACCTTTCCTTTCTTCATGGATCTCAGCGGCTCGTGGTCAACCTCCAAAACAAACTCCCTTCCATAAAGATAGGGTTCAAATTTCTGTACTGCCCATACAACTGCAAGGCATTCCTTTTCGATAGTTGAGTAGTTCTTCTCACGAGGTAGGAGCTTTTTACTTGCATACGCCACAGGAAATTTCTTGCCTCCATCTTCTTGCATCAGAACTCCCCCGATTCCTGTGTCAGAAGCATCCGTCCTCAGGATGAAAGGCTTCTCAACATCTGGGAGATGAAGGATGGGTGCAGAAGCGAGTGACGACTTCAACGTCTGAAACGCCAGCTCCTGTGATTCTTCCCACTTCACACTGTTAGGCAATTTCTTCTTTGTTTTGTCGGTGAGGGGTACTGCAATGGCAGAGAAGTTTGGCACAAACTTCCTGTAATACCCGCGAGACCTAAAAAGGACCGGAGTTGCTTCTTGGTCTGTGGGCGACGCGCGTTCACTATGGCATCAATCTTGTCCAGATTGGGTTTGACACAACCTTCGCTCACTTGATGACCCAAGAACTCGATGGTTTCATATCCAAGGAAACACTTGCTTGGCTTCGCCTTCAAGTTGGCCTTGGTGAGTCGACGAAGAACTTCCCCCAGTACTTCAAGATGATGTTCCCATGACCTGGTATGTATCAGGATGTCATCTATGAAGTTGTCTACACAAGGGATGCCTCGAAGGACTGATCTCATCACACGGGAAAATGATGCTGGAGCATTGACCAGACCGAAGGGCATTGTACGGAACTGGTACAATCCATCGGGGGTCACAAAGGCAGTAAGGGACTTGGCGTGATCCGTAAGAGGAACTTGCCAGTACCCTTTCGTCAAGTCGATTTTCGAGAAGTAGTGATCATTGGCGAGTTTAGCGAAAATCTCATCCTGGTCGGGGATTGGTTCGGCATCTTTCACTGTCACTGTATTCAGCTTCCTATAGTCACAACAAAACCTGTTGGAACCATCTTTCTTTGCGACGATGACTACAGGCGACGCATACGGTGACGACGACGGTTCTATGACGCCTAGCCTCAACATCTCTTCTATTTCCTTGTTGACAGTCTCTCTCAAAGCATGAGGGAGAGGATAGGGTCGGCTTCGAATCGGTCTAGTGTCGGAAAGTATGATGTCGTGATGTCCAGCCTTGGTTACACCGGGGACATCAGTCAGAGTATCGGAGTACTTCTTTAGTAGACACCGAAGTTCATCTTTCTGATTGTCATCGAGCTCGGGGTTGACGACGACATCTTTGTATGTCTGTGTCTGTTTCAAACTAGGAATGTGTAGCAGTTCCTTCACCATTGGTTTATCAGACTCTGACGGGTCTTCTCCGACTTCATCGTCGTTGACGACGGACGTAGCAGCTATGTCCATAGGGGTAGTGGGACCTCCGACATCCTTAACGTTGTCGGGCTCTTCGTCAGACTTCTGGCATGTCTGGTTGTCATCCTCCCTGCGATGATACTTCCTTAGAAGGTTTGCATGGAACGTAGTCACACGATGACCAGTGTCAATGCGGTAGTCAAGCTTACCAACAGTATCTACAACACGGAAAGGTCCTTTCCAGTGCATTAGGAGCTTGTTCCGGTCAGTAGGAAGCAGCAACAGTACTTCATCGCCTACTTTGAACGTCCTAGACTTTGCCTTCCTGTTGTAGTTCTTCCTGTAACGATCATGCGACTTCATGAGTTCCTGTCTTGCAATCTCGCAGGTCTTCTCCATCTTCTCTCTCAGATCAATTAGGTATTGGTATGACGTCTTAGTCTCTGGAACGGCCTCTTCATTGGTTCATAGCTCTCTCAAGATCATGAGTGGTCCTCTGATGTCTCTTCCATAGAGTAATTCGAAAGGCGCAAAACCTGTGCTGTCTTGTGGGGTTTCTCTGTATGCAAAGAGAAGAGAATCTATGTACCGATCCCAATCGCTAGGTCTTTCTTCGCACATCTTCCTTAACATGCACTTAAGTGTGCCGTTGAATCGTTCCACGAGACCGTTACAGGCGGGATGATAGGGTGTAGTTGTAAGATGATGGATGGATAGTAATCTGCTTACCTCCTTCATCAATTCCGAAGTAAACTGTGGTCCACGATCCGTAAGCATCTCCCTTGGAAAACCGACGCGGGAAAACATGCTGAGAAGGGCTTCAGCAACGGTGGGAGTGTCGATGTTCCTTAAGGCAACTGCTTCCGGATATCGTGTCGCGTAATCAACTACTGTGAGGATGTATCGGTTTCCTTTTGAAGTAGTGGGTGCAATGGGACCAATGATGTCAACGGCGATACGTCTGAACGGCTCATCGATTAGAGGCGTTGAACCAAGAGGTACCTTGCTAACTTTGCCCTTGGGTAGTGAGCGTTGACATTCGTCACACGAACGACAGTAACGTCTAGTATCAGCTTGTACTCCAGGCCAATAGAAGTGAGCGCTGATCTTCTCGATAGTCTTCTTTGCTCCGAGATGTCCACCTAAAATTGATTCATGAGCAAGTGATAAGACATTTCTACGGTATTTCTCAGGAACTACTAACTGAAGTGTAGTTTCCTCAGGCTCTCTCGTAAAGAACTGTCTGTACATCAAGTTAGATTTCATTAGAAACTTTGACTTATTCCCTGTTCGACTCACTTTCTCGTCACCGGAAGTAACCTTCTGGCGAAGTCCGTTAAGTGACTGATCCACTTCCTGTTCTCTGCGAAACTGTTCCGCCGATACACCGTCGACTTGGCCGGGAACAATCAGTTGTCGTAGGGGTTTCCCAGCTTGTCGGTGCTGAAGTCTTGTCTGAACTGCAAGACCCTTCTCCTTAGTAGCTGGTTTCCAGTCTGGCTTGGGATCACTCGCATTTCTGACGTAAGGAACATTACCTAGAATTAGGTCATAGAGAGGATTATCAACAACTAGTACTTCCAACTCTCCTGTATAGTAAGGTGTATCCACATCGACATTAGCGACAGAGAATTTCCTCACAGATTGATCAATCAGAAGGCAATACCTCACCTGGCCAGTGAATTGTTCCTTCCGAACGAGATTCTTCTTCGCGATAGCAGTAGAGCATCCACTATCACGCAACACCTTCACTTCTGTATCGTTAAGAATACCTTCGACCACGGGCATATTCCTCACTAGCTCGGCTCCACATGCTGCACTCACGCTTAAGAGCTTAATGTCGGTCGGTTGACTAAGTTCATCCGTTGGTGGACTGCAAGAAAACCAAGTGTCAATGAGAAGACCAACCTTTTCAACACCTGCTCTTGGGTCTGATCCTTCGATCTTCTTGTCGGCTATATCATGTCGCCGATGATCCAATGAACGTTTCCCTAGGTTAACTCCGCCATCGTCGTCATCCGTCTGAAACGGGATCTGTTCCATGGCTGCGGCAAATTTCTCCTTCCTGATGCGTTCCCTGCAGTTCTTGGCTTTGTGTCCATGCTTTCCGCAAAAGAAGCATCCTTCTTTAGTTCTTTGCCTCACCAATCCATCTGTAGGCCTTGAGCTACCTGTATTATTAGTTCGACTTGGATAAGATTTTGGAGAAGGAGATGGTTGACTTTTTGACACAAAACTGGTTTGCCAACCTGATCGAGACTCAACATACCTTTCTGCTGCATCTATAATTTCAGAGAGGCTTTTAGGCCTATGTTCCCTAATAAAAGTAACCATTGACTGAGACGTGCTATTGAAAAATTGTTCCATCAACAACAGCTCAACAACATGCTCATATGTTGGCTCAAATCCAGCCAACTTCAACCAATTTTCAAAATAACTCCGTATTCTAGTTACGAACTGAACAGGTGATTCCCCATTCTCAGGTTTAGCACTACGAAATTTCTTCCTACATCCTTCACTGTTTAAAGAAAATCTCTCCAGAAGAGCTTTCTTGACAACTTCATACTTAATGGAATCACTTTCATTCAACCGATAGTATGTCTCAAAAGCTTTCCCTGACAGAAGGGCACTAAGGTTGGTTGCCCAAATGTCCTCAGGCCAATTTTGAGCCCTGGCATAACGTTCGAAACGGTTCAAGTAAGCATCAATCTGATCTCTACCTTCTATAAAGGCTGGCAATTTGGGAGCCTTAACAACATTATGGGTAGACTGACTATTACTGTTTGCCTGATCTCTTCTAGAACTTATAGTATTTTCCAATTCAATTTTGAGTTTAAGCATTTCCCGTTCCTCAGCTCTTTCCGTTCTTTCTCTCGCTTGCTCTTCTTTCGCCCATGCTCTCTCTACATCAATGAAGTTTTGTAGTTCTTTTCCTTCATAACCCAATGCTTCACCAGCACGCATTAACTTCTCAAGCTCCATCACTAATTCTCAAACACCACAATCACAATAGGTCAGGGGGTTAAAACTTACCAAGCACTGGCTAGCGAGCGAAAGGGCAGGCGTCGTATCAGATGGACTAAATCCTGGATACACAGTGGTATAGGAAAGGCAGGACAGCGGGAACTCCAACAGACGCCTTACCTAATGACAATGTACATATGCACAAGCAGTATTATCTTTTAACCTACTTAACAATTAATAGTTATGAAAACATCAATGAAGATTTTTTCAATGTATTAGCAAGAAACAAAAAATCAGCACTTTAATATTTAACTACAATCCTAATGACAATTCGTAATTTAGTGTCCCTTCGTGGTCGCCAAAAATGTCACATTGTTGTAGTTGATAGCTTACGTGGCGATACACAAATAAAGACAGATTCAGATAAATCGTTAAGTTTCAAGGTCTGAGATTTAATTCCGCATGTAAATAAATTGCCTGAAACTTGCACTTGAAATTTTCACAAAAATAACATGAATAAAGTATACAATTCCAGTAAATATACAACTAATTCATTTATGAGGGTTAAACTACTCCATAACAGAGTAAAAGTGATGTACAATATATCTGGTTTGAAAATGTTAATCCAAAAAGCCGATTATTTAAATATACATATAAATTATTCTAACCGACCATTGTCAGATCATCATGAAATTAACGAAACAAAGCGTTGAGTGTTGAGTGAAGTGTCCTTGGTGTATACTCGGAGTTGTGAAATCGTGGCTGAAACGAAGACTATGGTCGATGAGGTTCATGAGGTTCTTGATGACGTATGGACACCATCCACGACCAGTGAAGAAACGCTAGCACACACGATGTATGGTTGAAAACCACCTTAAACGGAGTTATTTCTAGAAGTTGAAGGACCCGTTGCCTGCCTCCCGGAAGGATCTTGTCCACCACCGACTGTCTGCCCAATCCGCTCCAAACAGCAGAAGAATTGGCGAAACCAAAATAGGGAAAAACACACTCGCTCTAATACTGCAAGCCAAAAGTCTTCCCTTCACTGGCAGTGAGACTCCCTCTCAAAGGGTGACAAAACAGGACTTTCTCCAATGCCTACTGTAATGGCATCTGCCCCACTCACTTTCGCACACCTTCATTCCAACACCAATCCTCACACCCAATAGCAAAACTGACCACTCACGTTAGTCTAAACAAACCACATGACCACGCTTCGTTCATTCTCTAATTGCCCTAACAAAGCAACGAAAAAGCAGAGGAAAGGGTTGAATGAAAGAAATAAAAACCGCACTTCACCTGTGCTAAAGCGCTCTCATAACAATGAGCAATTTACAGAACAAAAAATGTGATGCATCCTAACTCTGCACCTGAATTACCCCAGTATTAGGCAGGGTGAAATATTAAGACAAAGTTATGCAGTACTTGTCTTGCAGCGAAGAAAAATATAAATAGAATACTTTTTTGACAATGTACACTTCGTACTCTGTCACCAATCTCTACCAAGTACCTTCTTGTACCACAAACTGCAACCACAGTTCCTACTTCCCACTATGTGGGGGAATGAGAACACGAACTTTATTACCAACAACAAAAGTGCGATGTTTTGTACTGCTACCACTCTGTTTTGCCTGACTTGCCTGCTTGGTTTCAACTTTTGGTGACAAATCAGGCATGACCAAACTTAACCTAGTTCTCAACCTTCTCTTCATCAACAGTTCTGCTGGGGTATACCCAGTTGTTGAGTGAGGTGTGGTACGATACTTCAACAAGAAATTTGCTAGCCTCTGTTTCATACTGAACTGTGAACTACCCGCAAGGACTTGCTTTTTGAGAGCTTGTTTGACAACTCTAACAGATCTTTCAGCAGCACCATTTGATGCTGGATGGTATGCAGGCACCAAAATGTGCTTAACACCATTCTGTTTCATAAACTCTTCAAACACTGCAGCCCTAAACTGTGGACCATTGTCCGACACTAACTCCTCTGGAATCCCATGAGTAGCAAAAATGGCTCTCAACTCATCTATGGTTCTATGGGTTGTTGTGTTTGTGCCCATGAACACTACCTCGATCCATTTTGAATGACTGTCAATCAAAACAAGAAAATTGTCATTCCCAAATTCACAAAAATCAACATGAACTCTCTGAAATGGCCTTGATGGCCACCGCCATGTTTCAGTTGGCGCTTTTGGTGGTCTACTCCTAACACTCTGGCACACAGTGCATCTGCTTGTCATTTCTTCTATTTCTTTGTCTAGACCCGGCCAAAACATGAACCCTCTAGCAATTGCTTTCATGGCTACAATCCCTGAATGCTCTGAATGTAGCTCACTGAGAAGTCTCTGTCTCAGTGATTTTGGAACTACCACCCTATGTCCCCATTTGAGACAACCTTGATCACATGACAACTCAAATCTTCTATTATGATATGGTTTCAAATCATCATTCATAGGTACTGTTTCTGACCAACCGTACAAAGTTTGTTCATATGCTTGCTTGAGCAGAGTCCTTCTTGGTCTCTGCAGCAATCTCTGCTGCTGTCACCGGAAAGTCATTGTCCACTACATCAGTCACATAAATGGTACCCTCTGTACCATCTTCAGAATCCTCATGTGGCAAACGGGACAACGCATCTGCAACCGCGTTCTCTTTCGAACTAAGGTACTCGATGCTGTAGTCGTATTGCGACAGAAGTACTGCCCATCGCTGCATACGTGATGCTGCCATTGTCGGGATTGACGACTTCGGACCCAAAATGTGAAGTAGCGGCTTATGATCTGTGAGCAACATGAAATGTCTACCTAACAGATACTGATGAAACTTCTTTATGCCGAACACGATTCCTAGCGCTTCCTTCTCAATTTGTGCGTAGTTACGCTCACTCTTCGTCAGCGTGCGAGATGCAAACGCTATCGGCTTTGTTTCTCCGTTATCCATGACATGACTGATCACTGCTCCAACACCATAATTCGATGCATCACAAGCTAGGCTCAACTCGCGTTTGTTGTCATAATGAACTAAAAGTGCATCGCTGGTCAACATGCGCTTACATTTCATGTACGCTTCCTGTTGAGGTTTTGACCACGCCCACTTCTCATCTTTCTGTAGCAGCTTGTGTAGAGGGGCCAAAACTGACGCGAGATCCGGCAAGAATCGCGAGTAGAACTGAACCATCCCCAAGAATGACCTGAGCTCGGTCACATTCTTCGGCTGCGGGGCATTGATGATTGGCTCAATTTTCTCCTTGACGGGTTGCAGCCCCTGTGAGCTGACTTTCAACCCGAGGTACACCACTTCACTTTTCACAAAGGCACATTTGTTTTCCTTGAGCTTCACATTCTGATCATTCAACCGCTTCAACACTTGAGCTAGGATTTCCAAATTTTCCTCCACTGTCGCTGTAGCGATTAACACATCATCCTGATTGCACAAACAGTGGGGAATGCCTTGAAGGAACTTATCCATGATCGACTGGAAAATCTTCGGGGAGGATTTGACACCATAGGGCAACTTTGTGTATGAATATAGCCCCATGTGCGTGTTGATCGTGAGAAATTCCTGACTTTGTTGATCCAGGTTGAGCTGAGCATACGCGTGCGACAGATCCAATTTCGTGAAGACCTTTGTACCTCCCAACTCTGCATACAGATCCTGCGATGTCGGTAGAGGATAACACTCATCATCAACTGCTCTGTTGACCGTGGTCTTGTAGTCGCCGCATAACCGCACCGATCCATCTGCCTTCGGCACGACAACTATGGGTGTTGCCCATTCGCTATAGTCCGTTTTCACTATAACGTTGTTCTTCTCCAGGTTTCTCAGTTCTTTCTCAACCACCTCCTTAAGCGCGTATGGCACCGGACGTGGCCTGCAGTAGACTGGAGCTGCACCATCCTTGATACGAACATGCGCTTCCTCACCAGTGATTCCTTCATAGCTGTCCTCAAACATACTGCTATACTCATCGAGCAACTTCTTCAGCGTCGCAGACTCCTCGACATGGAACACTGTGTTCCAATCCAGCTTCAATTTGGACAGCCAGTTCTTGCCCATCAGCGTAGGCCTTCTCCTATAGCTGGACACCATCAAAGGCAAACGCAGTGTTTGACCTCTATAGGTCACTTCACAATCAAATTGTCCGTCCATACGCAGTTGTTCCCCAGAATATGTGTTGAGGTTAACTTCGATGGGACGCAACGGTATCTGCCTGAAATATTTGTCATAAGTGTCTCTACTCATAAGCGAACAATCAGCCTGGGTATCGACCCTCATCAATATATTCCTATCGTTGATTACCACTTCAGTCTCGTATTTGTTCGGACTGCCCGACTCGGTCGCATGTACACAATACAAATCGAGATCACGCTGCGGCTTCATGGATGTCGGTACCTCGTCTGTCTCATCTAGTGCATGGACTGCACCAGGTTTGCGTTGCTTATTCCGGTTTGGTCCACTAGACTTTGCCGATCTACACGCTTTGGAGATGTGTCCTTTCTTGTCACAATTAAAACATTGTGCAGTCTTAAACGGGCATTCTGCCGGGGCGTAACTTTTTGAACTACAACGTGGTGCCTTTTTCTGTTTGGGCTTGCTCTGCCTCGGCCGACTTCTCTGGCTGTGCACACTTCCCGTTGCCGCCGGTGAATGTAGTGCTCTGGCCTGCTTAGCAGCCATCTCCATAGCCAGAGCTGCCTGGGTCGCTGTAGCAAATGTCAGATTTGGTGTGTTCAGCAATTTCCCCTGAATCCGCTCGTCTCCCAATCCACAAACAAATCTGTCCCGTAGGGCTCGATCTAGAAATGCTCCAAAGTTACAATGTATGGACAAGTTTTTCAATGCAACAATGAATTCGCTGATTGTCTCTCCATTCTTCTGTGTTCTCGTATTGAACTTATAGCTCTCCGCTATCTCAGATGGTTTTGGATCAAAATGAGTCTTCAGTTTCTCGATGATTGCAGCAAATGCACAGTCTTTTGGTTTCTGCGGAGCCAACAAGTGACTGAGGATGGCTTATGTTTCAGGACCAATTTCAGTCAACAATATAGCCTTCTTACGGTCAAGGGTTGTCGAATCCGTCGGCGAAGTTTCAACAATGTTGTTAGCCGTGAAGAATAAGTCCATTCTTTCTGTGTATGACTCGAAAGGCTCTCGAGCTTTGTCGTAAGTTCCGAGACGGCCGATGTACCCACTGGCATGACTGGGCGCCGCCATCTTGTTTGTGTACAAACTACACACACACACACGAGTCTACGTAGAAAGTCAGTGGGACGTACTACATGTACGGTAGCATGCGTGGTCCTAATTTCGCCCCCCTAACGACATTTTGAACGATTACGGGAGTAATACTTCATAGATTGTTCTAAAAAACGCTGAACATATGTTAAAAATACTTGAGTTAAAAATGCGATGAAAATTGCGCGTCAATATCTTCGCGTTCCTTCAGAAATGACGTCACAATGGAGACGTGTTCACCGACGCGCGCTGGATAAGGATGTACTTAATTTCGCCCCCCCCCCCCCTCCATCACAGTGACTATAGATGGCGTCAACATTCGCCAATATCGTCAACATTCGCCAACATCGTCAACATTTGCCATTACGAGAGCGACGTAGCTGTCAGCACAACATTACACACAAAATGGCGATTTCCATGAAACGCTCGGACAGTGGGAATACGTCGTGGAAACATACGTAATTTTCGACATTCTATGACTCTAGACATTCACTGACGGTATGAAACTTCCATTTTAATGATTTTCTACATTATTTTGATTAAAATACGAAATATTAAGCCAATACTTACATTTTTTGCCCTCATTTTCTCCGTTGCCTTCGGCCTAAGCGTCATATAGTTTCTTACGCGTAGTCCCACGCGTTTAAATGCATTAAACGCGCTGGGTACCTTTGTTGCGCTTGGGGGGCGAAATTAGAGCAAGGGCGAAATTAGGGCAACTACACATACGTGTTGCGAAAGTTACTCACGCACTGACGCAGTTCCATCTACAATCGACGGTAACTTTAGGCTGAAAAAGTTTTTTTATCACCGTATTTCAAATATTTTGTATTCATGACTAGGAGGAGATGTTGAGACTTTTGGGTTATAAGGTGTAAGGTCAAATGTCAAAGAGGTCAATTAACATGTCATTGAAGGCTTTTTATTCTGGTTATCACAATATTTCAGGAACAGTTTGAGCCATCAACTGAATTAAGGCGAATAGGAGACGCAGTTGCATTCATCTTGCTTGAAATTGAAATTGAAATGGTTTATTACAAGAAAAAAAACAACAACAAAAATACATGTACATGTATGCAGCCCGATGGCTGATACTGTTTGGTTTATATATAAAAATAAACATTTCATATTTTAAAAAAATAGATCACAATACACCACAATAATAGAGAATAACATATTCTTAAAAAAGTTATCAAATTTTATAATGGCAATGCAAATAAAACTTTATGACAACTAGGTTTAGGCCAATGTAGAAAAGTCTGTGTACAGATAAGAAGCTCTGGCAATATTGGGTCACATCTCTTGATACATTTAATAATATATTGCATCTACATTATAACAGTGTTCTTCATCATAAGGTTCCACTATTTATTTACATTAAACAATGAAAAGCAAACCCATTATCACCACCACTCCCCCCCCCCCCCCCCCCTCCCACTTCAAGGCCAAGATGAAATGACTAAAATATCTTCAAATATTATTATCGTTCATCGTTGATAATGTCTCCTTTAACTTGACAGGCTGTTCATTTTAAAGCGATTGTGGAAGACCAAGAACTGGTCATTAACCCCCCCCCCCCTCCTCCCCCTCCTTCCCAAGTAGTACATGTAACTGTCTTTGCAAAAGTTTGGGATGAATGGTGTTCAGGAGTTACCTTCACTTGTGAATGAATTTAAATGGAATGGAGACGATTCAACGAAATCTTGGGTTGACCATCCATTTCATTCAATCCGTGGGCAAAGGTAAATTTGACATGAATCGGGGGCATCTCGTTTTTCCGAAGGTTCGTTTTTCCGAAGGTTCGTATTTCCGAAGGTTCGTATTTCCGAAACACTAATTTCCCATGCCTGGGGGTTCATAATTCCGAAAATGAAAAAGGGTTCGTAATTCCGAACATTTGTTGCATTATTCCGAAGGTTCGTTATTCCGAAGGTTCGTTTATCCGACGGTTCGTTTATCCGAAGGTTCATAATTCCGAAAATGAAATAGGGTTCATATTTCCGAAGGTTCGTATTTCCGAAAATGAAAAAGGGCTCATAATTCCGAAGGTTCGTATTTCCGAAAATGAAAAAGGGTTCGTATTTCCGAAAATGAAAAAGGGTTCGTATTTCCGAAAATGAAATAAGGTTCGTATTTCCGAAAATGAAAAAGGGTTCGTATTTCCGAAAATGAAAAAGGGTTCGTATTTCCGAAAATGAAAAAGGGTTCGTATTTCCGAAAATGAAAAAGGGTTCGTATTTCCGAAAATGAAATAGGGTTCGTATTTCCGAAAAATGAAATAGGGTTCATAATTCCTGGAAAAAAAAAGCAAATTCGTCAGGAGCAGAGGTGTAGCAATGGGGGGGGGGGGGGGGGGGAGGGAACGCCCCACCCCTCCCTCATCGGATGGCGAAAAAATCAGAAAAAAGAAAGAAAATGGAATAGGAAAGAAGACGGTTGGACTGTACAAATGATTAATGGTTTTACTCATAAATACGAACCTACCATTTTTCATTGACATTTATTATATGACCTTCAAATGTTACGTAACACCATACCCGGGAATACACACACATTTTGTATCAAAAGATACATTACACTCTAAAGAAAAAGTCATAAGGTCGCGCGGCAAGCCCTTTAAAACTATCAGCGGTGGGGGGGGGGGGCGGGGGGCGCTAATTGCCCTCCAGTCCTATTTGGATTAAAGGAATGTGAAAGAAAGATGAGTCTCGTCCGGGTCTGAGATACAAAACTGTATTTGGGCAGCCATGTTCATCGTTAATCTCATCTCAAAGTTCTTCTTTCTTCATCCTGTCGCTTTCTTCTTTGTTTTCCTTTCGCTTTTTTCTTATAATCTATTTATTCCCATATGCATATACGAATTTCAGTGTTGAAAAAATCGGAATTAGGTTTTCTGTTTTCTTTCCTTTTTTCTTCTTTTTCTCTCTTTTTTCCCTTCTAACCTCTAATGAATCTTTTCACCTTTTTCTTTTCTCCTTTCTCTTCCCTCTCCCTCCTTTTTGCCCACATAGTGGCGCATATATATACTGACAGCAATGTTGAATATGAAAGGGGGAGTGACATCCCAACACCCCACCCCTGCCCCAACCCATTTTAGCAAGGCCCATGATAGGGGTGGGGTAGGAAAATTTATATATCTTATCATAAGTCATAAGCCTGATCATGTGATCTCACATTGTGCAGTACGCAGTTATCTTTATAAAGTTCATATAATGGAACTTAATACAATAACTACGTGTAACCAAGTGGATGCGGTCGCCATGCCCCTCGAAGTGACTTAAAACCGTCGTTCCACTGTTTGCTTACTTTATACAAACATAAATTATCGAGTAATCGCAGATATAGGTTAACTATAATTTTTATAATTACAGGGGCCGCATAACTCCCTTTTTTTAAGTAGGGGGGGGGGGGGCTGACACATCTTTCCCGAAAATCCACCATTATGTTTCTACATTTTCTAAATTTTATGAGCGAGCGAAGAGAGCGGGGAAAGAATTAACCTACAATTTTATTTTGTCAAAGAAATACACGAGAAAAGTTTATGTACATGACCACCTCCTATACTTGATAATTATGTCGGATTTCGGGCACTTTGCAACACGAATATGTGTATATTTGCTGAACGAGGCATCCAAGAAAAGTTTAAGTTTTACGAACGAACGAGAAAAAAGGACACTTTATCATCTTTAAATGCTATCAACAAAAGACACTTACAAACATTATTCTAAGAAGTATATATGTGCTCCTTAATATTTTACCTGAAATGATATATCTTAACACTCTCATTTTTACGTATAAGTTACCCAGTTTATTTGATGACAGTCATGTTCACTCTTAATTCATCTGTGTATTCATATAATACCCGTCAATCTGTCAATCTACAATGTTTCACCAACCTAAGGTTTTCTCTACTTAAAATTCATTTGGCATTAAAGCTATGGTCACAACCCACAAAATTAGCCTGCAATGGGAGTAAAATATGATGTTATGTTTTGCATAATGAATTTATATAGTCAAATAAGTTTACACATTCATGCATACTAAATGAAAAAAATTACGTGTTAAAAAATTGCCTTATTTTAGTAGCCAGCCTTAGCATAATATGCTTTGGACACTATAATTTTCATTATGGATATGTAGAAATTTGGATCCACTGGATATGTGTTTTGAGGTTGACAGATAGAAATAGGCCCATGGTTACAAAACTCTAGTAATCATTAGGATCATTTGAATGTAATTAAGATTCTATCATCATCTGAAAAGGAAAGTGAGTTCAGCATTATCACATTATATTACTTGTGAATAATAGACGTCATTAATAGACGTCCATATGCACTCGTCAATGTTCATCAAAAGATAATTCTTGTATGCAATGTAAATCATATCACAATATATAACTAAAAAGAGCAAAATAGGAGGTAAAGATCAGAATCCAGAACTTTAGTAACTCCCAGTGTGGGTGATAGCAGGGGCGGTGGAGCGTCTTTCAAAATGGGTGGGGGCACCAACAAAAGGGGCACTTTGGGGGCAAAGGGCACCTACAAAGGGTGAAAAATTGCGGGAAACGCCACTTTGAGCTGAGACAATAGTATATTGCTTTCGTTGGTGTCCCCACCCATTAATACACTATCGAATATCATTTTCGACACATTATTGTTTATGTCTTAGCATGGTTCTAGATGAAAAAAAAAAAAAAGAAAAAAAAATATTTTACAGTTGAGTGCAATGATCTGATTATTCATATTGAAGATATTTTGAATAACAGCGATTTTCCTAATAATTATGATAAAAAGACAATGGGAAATGCGAGCGAGCGTAGCCAGCGAGCTTTAAAAAAATTAGAAAGAAATTGTCGTTCTTCCTGTTTTGATGTAAGGGCACTGCTCATTCTTGTATAACTGCCCCCTGCTCCACTGCCTCTCATTATGCTGATATCAGTAGGGGATCGGAATCTATTATATAGGAAGCCTCTCTGAGCTAGGTAGGCCTATGTGGTTCTTTTGTGGACGTTAGGGCTCAATTTGTTAGCGACATCGGAGTATATACGAACAATATATTAAATATATATATAGGTATAAAGGTATAGGGCACTTATCACAAGACAAAGCGGGCACTTATCAATAGCAGTGACTCCTTTATGAACTCTCTGTAATATTATGTTGTTGTTTTGGGGACCGGAGGGGAGGGCTTGTAGAGTCATCTACAGAGCCATATTACAGACTTCGGCCAACTCGGTTTATTTGGGCACAACATGGCGTATATTCCTTTGTTTAGTGCTTGCCTAACAAAGCAACAAGCGCCATATTGCTACCTACATGGAGCCGAGTTGGCCAAACTCTGTAATAGATGGCTCTGAGGGCTAGGGAAGCAGGACGCCCCACCTTATTTTTAGTTTACACTTTTCATAGTATACTTTTTTAATCACAATTTATGTTCACGAAGTAATTACATCTTAAAGATAATAAAGTGTCAATGTTTGGCTCGCTGGAATCCAGCAGCGTGGTGCCCGAACATCCTTTTATTTTGGGAAGCGAGATGGTCGGCTAAAATCATTATTCTATAGACAATATCTCCTTTTTTTTACTTGCTCACTAGCGCGTAAGATTTAGAAGCGGAATAGTTTGGGACAGGGAACGCCCTTCATTAGGGCGAGTGAAGTGCCCAAATATTCCATATTCGGCAGTAGGGTTCAGTTATATTATTCATGGCTCATTATTAAATGTTCTATATTTGTCTTTTGATGGCGAAATTGCATTTCCATTACAATAAAAAAGGGTTTCATGTTTTTTTCTAACTCGCTTCGCTCGCTTGCAAATTGTACGAACGGGGAGTATGATATTCTGCCAAGAGGCATCAGCTCCCCCTTTCAAAAACATTACGTGACCATTTTCTGCTTGTAAAGATCTACTTGGAACTTTGGTGTGTCTCATTTTCCAAAGCGGTATTTAGATTATATAAATAACTTCAAGCCAATTTCGTTGTAGGAAATTTAATCCGGAATCCGATCATTCACTTTCTTCAATACATCAGTATGTATTTTAATCACCGAAGTAATATCATTTTATGAGAAATGAAACATGTATTACTGAGGCGCTCGCTCTCCACGCTCGCTCACAAATATTGGTTATTATAATAGGAACAATTATAATAATGATAATAATATTAATAATAATAACAATAATGATGATAATAATAATAATTATAATAATAATCATAATAATAATAATGATAATATTGATAGGAATTACGATAATAATGGCTATTTCTCTGGATTTTATTATAATTGTTATCATCATTGTTATGATTATTGTTATGATTATTATTATTACGACATGAATATCTTTACACTTGGCCGTCTTTCCCCTCCTCCCTATCCAAAATACGGATTGACCGCGTATTCTCTGAATTTAAACCCTTTTTCATTTTCGGAAATACGAACCCTATTTCATTTTCGGAAATACGAACCCTTTTTCATTTTCGGAAATACGAACCCTATTTCATTTTCGGAAATACGAACCCTATTTCATTTTCGGAAATACGAACCCTTTTTCATTTTCGGAAATACGAACCCTTTTTCATTTTCGGAAATACGAACCCTATTTCATTTTCGGAAATACGAACCCTTTTTCATTTTCGGAAATACGAACCCTTTTTCATTTTCGGAAATACGAACCCTTTTTCATTTTCGGAAATACGAACCTTCGGAATTATGAACCCTATTTCATTTTCGGAAAAAAGAACCTTCGGAAAAACGAACCTTCGGAAAAACGAACCTTCGGAGTAACGAACCTTCGGAATAACGAACCTTCGGAATTATGAACCTTCGGAAAAACGAACCTTCGGAAATACGAACCTTCGGAAAAACGACATGTAACCCATGAATCATGAAAAATGCTAGTGCTACCCTTCACTTCAGCTCTCCATGCATGCCATGGTTAGAATTTATTGATCAAGGAAACATGATAGGCTACAATATCATTTTCTATGACTAAATAAATATGTAGGCCTACGGATTACAACGATACAAGGCTTCAATAACATAGAGCATATCAAAATCAATACAAATCCTCAAATGCTGACAAACTGATATTGTTTATAAAGTATTCAATGAGCTTATTTTGTCACCATCTCATACAGATGCGGAACATTATTAGTCTACTGTAATTTGTTATGTCACTATGACCTATTGCGCTCATTTTACCTGAACAAATCCTCCACACCTAACTGTTAAATAAGTACCCTGTAGGATCCGAAAGTCATCGTGGTCTTAAAAGCATTGCCACGAGTGTGTGTAAAATTGCGCTTTAATAGTTGAAATGCTCCGCGGAGAGTGGAGAAGGTGCATACATTGTGGGCGGGCAAACCTGAAATCGGAGACGAGGTAATGATTTACCTTTAAAGCGCTAATTCATATTTTGAAATGAGACCTCCAGCCTCAGCCATGACAAGAACGTGGAGAAGAATTTGGGCGCCCAACGACGCACTGAAGTTATTTACAATTTTTTAAGTGTATAGTTATGTTCACACGTAGTACATAGCATCGATGCTATGTAAGTTTCAAAAATATTTCCAGTACGTTCATACAGGCCGTGATCGAGTTTGCTTCTATCACCCACTCGTGACTATTCATCGCTCACCCGCTGCCAAAACAATAATTACTGCGCCACACAGAGTGACCCGAGTATAATTGGTATGTATGGTCAAACGCGCGGAAGTTTGTGTACAGGGGTCATATGATGCGAAGCTTTAGTTTTGAATAATATGTTATTTGTCTTTATAAATCAACATAATAACACAATAACAATTCATTTGTAATATCGATAATACAATCAAGTAGCAAATACATGTGTTATAATACTTAATTTTAAATAAACCTTGTGCATGTCAAAATTGACTGAACTCCAATATTATGCCAAAATAAAACACATGCATGCACACTATATTCTCTGGTAAGCACATGTAAATCAATATCTAAAGACCACATCATACTTTAGTTAAGGTCTGATTCTGAAAGAGCAGATTCTCAGCTTTAACTCATTGGATGTTCATAACTCAATGTACAAAGAGAAGAATGCACAGTCCCTCATAATGTTACTTCTTAATAAGGGTTTAAAGTTTGCAATCTATTGAAGCACTCTGACTTGCAAAGTGTTGTGCTAAGGTGACAAATGGAGGATTAGAACTCAATGAAAATTTCTATGAAGGGATTATCAGATTGTCCTAAAACTTGGCGTACTACATAGACATATACTGTTTATCATAGTGCACAAGTACCAATGCAAGAACTTACTCCGGGAGATTAATGGGAGATTAAAATGAGACAAGTATTGAGGGTCGTGAAAAAGAAAAGTAATACAACAAAATCCAGAGAAGACACACATAAGTCTGATAAAAAGCTGTCAAAAATACCACTTCTAGATTGTTTTGGTGAATCCACATTTTAGAGTACTTAGCAAAAAGTATACTCTTTCAGGAAATACCCAAAACTAAAATTTGACCATGCATGCCAACCAAAACACATTGATTGAGCTCTAACTGAAAATCACACAGTGCGACTTTTGGGTGGTTTTGTGGTGCCTGGTCATATATAAAAAAGAAAAAGATAAAAAGGAGGAACCCCCCCCACCCCCAAAACAAAAAAAAAACAAACAAAAAAAAAAACGAAATAAACAACAAAACAACCCCCTTCCTTACCACACAGTATACACATTAGCCTACTTACCCCTATATACATCACATTACATTACAGTACCAGATGAAACAGACAGAATGATAATAGAAAAAAGTAGGGAAGAGGGTACATCACATGAATACATACATTGCATTATATTATAGCACCACATGAAACAGACATAATTACAATAGCAGCGAGTGAAGATAGCAGCGATTGCGCTCACATTACAAATAGTCACAAGCGCGGTGGGTGGTCTACCGCAAAGCGTCGATGCTTTGTCGCTGGATCTTGAGATTTGCTCCTGCCAAACTCGCTGCAAGAATAGTTTGGAAATCTCGTGACTATCTGCGTTCAGACAGCGTTTGGTCTCAACACTATCTGGTCTTCACCAAAATAGCATCGACACCTCGATAGCATCGATGCTATCGCTCTACGTGTGAACGTACCTATTTTCAATGCACGGGCCGTGCGTCGCGTATGTGTGACAGGTCAACACACTTCTAATAATATCGATGTACAAGGCAGCAAAGATATTGGACGATAATTTTCAAATATCCAGAGCACAGCAGATAACAACACATTCAAACTGCAAGTGCCCAATTCTTCCACGGCCAAGGCTCAGGAAATAAGAACTGATTAAGGAACAGTGCGGACACCCACATCCTTCTCGTTTGATTTCAGACGCAAAGTTGAGAAGTATTGTCAAAAGGATGAATTCCAATTCAAGTTTGTTTCTGCTCAAAGTTACACTGAAAACAATGATACCAGTTTCAGTGTATTTGAGGCATAAAAAGATTGAATTATCATTATATGGCCAATTGGCTCCCCTCGTGATGACAGTGATTATCATTCCCTGAAGAAACTCCAAAATAAAGATTAACATTCAAGGAATCATTGGAAATTAGAGGAGAGAGTGTCCATTATAAGAAAGATATTGTTGGGGCGGTAGGCAATTAAGATTTACACTTAACCCATTGTCTATGGGTTAAAATGGGAGCGAACACCTGAGACAAACTTGTGTACGACAGGTACGTGTAAAATCAACTAAAGGGTAAAAAATACTCAACATTCTTTGGTTAATGGTTGTTAAGTTTGAAGAAAATAAATGATAACAGTCATATCATAAAACCCTCGTCCATGGAACCAACTCGGACTTGAGTTCTGTGGATGTCCTTTGCTACGTGAGTATGTTTAGAAAAGGCTGCTCACGGAATCCTGTTTAATATGGACTTCATGTGCAGGTCGCATTATACATTTTCTTCATACTCCACAACAGTTAATTACACCATAGGATGTCCAGTAAAGGGTTTTTTTCTAAACCGAGGACCTTGGAACCATGAAAATTACTGTGTTATACATGTATCAGGAATCTTCTTATACTGGGGTAAAGAAACAAAATAATTTATAAAGACCTGGGACCAGCAAATTACCTTGTTACATCAGGAATCTATTTATTTTGGAACTCTATATAATGAGTTTTCACTGGACACAAATTATGAGTGGTCCCCTCAAAATCAGTACAGGGTTTTATTGTAAAAGAATGGTGACCAATGACTTTTCAAACCTTTTCAGTAGTACAGTTAATCTTGCATAACTCAAAGTCGCATAAGTCGAACTTTACCAAAGTCGAATCAATTTTTTTTTACCAAACTATGCAAAACGTGCTATTTACATTTCGTAAGTCGAATTTTGCATAAGTCAAACTATTTTTTGTGGTCCCAACAGATTTGACTTATGCAAAGATAACTGTATTGACATATAGAATAATCCACTAAAAATCTAAGAAAATTTGAATCATTATGATGCAAGTACAGAGTATATTATAATATGTAATACATGTATTTCTACATGTATTTCTACAGTATGTTTTGAGTACTGCCCCGAGGGGAAAGGGTGCTTACCCCCAAAACAGAAATTAATGGCATTTAAGTGAACGACAAACGCGAGAGTTGACCATGAATACATATACGTAATAATTTTGATGAAATTGCAAATTGAGATTTGCATATGTTTAGTGATCTCATTTTAAAAACATTTCATAACTTTTTCTTATTCGTGGGATTTCTTACAAACTTTCACTTCCCTGTTTCTCCTAATTTCCTGCTTTCACTTAAATCGACTTAGTGCAAAGGTTGGATTGTCATTGAATGGTATTTGTACATTCTGTAACTTTGGTTCTAGGTGAGGCAGCCATTAATATAGGTCACAAGATATAAGAAGACAGTATTAGTGCCATTTACACTACGGTTTAAACATTGCAATCTTTGTTTTTTTAGTTGTGGACCTTAAATCATGATGAATTACAGAATCAAATGTAGGCCTACAGCTGGTACTTAAATCGTGTTGACTATAACATATTTTATACCATATTTTCATTATTAGATACAGTCCGTCTGTAGCGAGAGAGACACAAATGTGTAAGAATAGTAGATTTTTTTTACTTTACAGTTGTACTACACATGTTCAGGCACTCATTTTCCTATACCAACTTAATTCCATTCTTCGAGTTTTGACAGAATATTATACCTAACCTAACCCTAAATAATTGCAACCCATAACTAACTCTAACCCTATAACCCTATTAGTACTGTATTTATCTATTTATTTATTAAATATTGTGTGTATATACATATATTTCAATATAAATGTATGTTACAATTAAATTTTATCTATTGCTTCATAGTTTGTGTTTGGTATGGTTCTGTTGAAGCAGAAAATGTGGTCTCTTAATTAGATTTTGTCCTAGGGGGATGGGAGGGATGTATTTGAAATCTTGAAAATTTTACTGAAGCTTCATTCTCTCAATATACAATTTTGGATTCTAAATGTAATTTCTGTATTACTTCAATTCACGTGATATTTTGTAAGAATAGGCTATCCTGTGGTTATCCTTTGTGATGAGAGAGAGGGGGGAGGGGGGGGGGGGGGGGGGGCAATGAAGAGGAACGGTCAGTCTGTGGCCGTATGCAGAATTATCTTTCTTTCGGAGTCGTGAATTTTATGACTCTGCCCACCGAAGGTAGTGCCGGAGGCATTATGAAAGTCTGTGTACGGATAAGAAGCTATGGCAACAATGGGTCACATCGTTGATAATGTCGCCTTTAACTTGACAGGCTGCTCATTTAAATGCGATTGTGGAAGACTGAGAACTGTTCCCCCCCCCCCCCCCCCCCCCCCCCCCCCCCTCAAGTAGTACATGTAATTGCCTTTGCAAAAGTTTGGGATGAATGGTGTTCAGGAGTTGTGAATGAATTTAAATGGAATGGAGACGATTCAACGAAATCTCGGGTTGACCATCCATTTCATTCAATTCTTAAGCAAAAACCAAGCAAGACCATGCCATGGTCAGGATTTAATGATCAAGGAAACATGATAGGCTACAATATCATTTTCTATGACTAAATAAATGTGTAGGCCTACGATTGGAACGATACAAGACTTCAATAACATATATAGAGCATTAGAGTATATCAAAATCAATACAATTCCTCAAAAGCTTACACACTGATATTGTGAACAAAATCAGTAATCATATTTACTGTAATCTATAATCATTTCATATTGATGTTTCATGATAATATTCAATAATCAATATTGATACATGTAATCTGAGTCTGTCTTATACTAGAGAGTTGCGATTGATTACAACTTCATTTGAAATTGATATCAGTCGCAACTCTATAAATAAGATATAAAAGACTGTAAATTTGCGATTTATTTGAGGACTCGCGATTGATTCGAATCAATCACAACTCTTTATGCCGAGCCGTGTTGTAGTTTCTTATTCTTGAAGTATGATAATGTAGATAATTTTGTGCGGGGATTTTTTTTTCTCAACGATGAACGCGCCCTCGCCGGCAGGCCCGCAGCTAGCCACTCGGCTCCGGGATTTTTCTTCATGGGTTTTCTTCCCTTTTCCTGACCCCTATTATATCAATTTCAAGGACACCTGCGCACCCCTATTTTCTATATTTCGAGGAATATTCTGTCCGCGGACGTTCCTTGAAATTCACCCCTATATCCGCGATTTTGGTAACAGTCATGCGGTCCCCAAGTCAAATTGAGTGGCTCCACCGGGCTTATTGAGCTCTTTTGTTTGATTCTAAATTTGTCATGATGGTAACAAATTTTTCTAGAGTTTCCGCCAATTCCGTAGTGTTTTGGGGGAAGCGAATATTTTCTGTGGTATTGCCCATACTCGTTTCTCCACTGTAGGCCTTCCAATGAGATTTATGATCACAGTCTTGCATTTGTCCTACAATCCGAGACTTTACTTGAGGGTGACAGCTGATGGTGACTGACATCAAAATTTTCTACTTTGGCCGTAGTTTATGTAATAACTGAGCCGTCCAGCCTTAGCGTTAAGAAGAACTTGGTTCAAGTCTGCCAAAGTCCTAGGCCTATGGGAGCCTCTCTTCCAAAGCTGCAGTAGTTGCATGTACGTCTCTGGGTAGTCGAACATCATCTTAGCTCTGATGCCTTCTGCAGTACCCGCTGGAATTCCCAGGGCAACGTAAAGAGCGGAGAAATGACCCGGAAGAAGTTCTTGAGAGAGCTTTAGCAAATGCAGATCCGTTACTTCCTGTAAATCTGAAAGGCTGTATGTGGATTCAAACAGAGACAAAAAGATTTGTAAAAAAAGAAAATAAATAAAAATACACGAGGTAGCTCTCAGTGTATTTTTACAGACCTGCTTTTCCGTTTACTTTCAGCACGTAGAGCAACTTGCCCCCAAAAGTTGGATTTACCTTAAGGGTTAAAGACAATTAACTCATTCATTTGAATAAATCAGTACGCTAGAAGAGAACTCAATTGCATACCCATATCACATGAAATTTACCGTTCACTGATTAACAAACAAGAAATGGTTTATGAAATTATTTTAAAGGGGAATTCCATCCTAATATCAAGTTGGTTTTGAAAGAAGAGGAAAATTAAAGAAACAGGTCAATGAAAGCTTATAAGAATTAAACAAATTATGAATGTTTGAAGTTTTTATCAATCTAGCACATATTGGCAACTCCTTGACGTATCTTGCGAGCTCCTCTCCCATTTGCCCTGAACTAATAAAATCATAAATTTCCATTTTCTCTTTAGAAAATGCATAATCATACAGGCATCCTAGATATAATCATTGCAAATATGTTTTTACACACAACTATTATGAAACAAATTTTTTACTTTATTAGTAACTGAGAAAATAAAAATCTATGAAACTTTCTGAACAGCTAGAGCAAATGAATGAGGAGCTCGCAAGATACCTCATGGAGTTGCCAATTTGTTTTTGATCGACTGCAATTTCAAATATTTTTAACTTTCTTATTTCTTGAATGGACTTTTGCTCAAACTTTCATTAATTTATTTCTCTCATGTTTATGCTTTTATTCAAATCAACTAAATACAAAGGTGGACTTCCCCTTTAAAGGGAATCTTGATTTCTGGGAAAGGGGAAAAATAATTTGTGAGCTTTCTTATTCCTTTTATGTCAGTTTGGAAGGACATCATGGTAGAAACATCCCCTGACAAGGAGTGCTCTTCAAATGCTCTTATATTCGAAATATGACTAGGAATAGCTGAAATGTTGGGGCCCAACATTCATGCCACTAGTGTGTGTAATCCTATATACCCATTTCTGTGTGCAGTGGTAGTGGTTCTGGTTTTCTATTTTGATGATTCCAAAACAACACAGTATCAAACAATTCCTATGTAGGCATTTCTTTTACAATGTAATTGAATGACCAGAACTCTACTTTATTTTTAAATAATGAAAATAATGATAATTTTCTCAACCATCGATTTTGTGATTTATAACATATACCTTAGTGACAACGATAGTCCTAACTATATATATAATTATATTTAGTTATTTTTATATATCTTTATCTCCTTGATCACAGGCAACCACTTTCCTAGGGTCACGGAATTATGAGAGTATAACAAACAACCAAACACACACCCTATAAAAGCGTGTAGAGGAATAGAAATACAAAATTGAATTGTAAATATTGAATTACTTGTGAGTTCCAGCTCTAGAAGTAGAATTTTGTAGTCTGTCTGAGCTTGACATCTGTCCTTTCTTTTGCTCTGTTATATATGAAGTATATATTTAAAAAACCCAAGAAAATCATTAATGATCTATTTACATTTAATTGAAATGATGAGATAAATTGTGGAAAAATACATTGGGAATACTTTATTCTTGAGTTTAGACACGTGCCTTTTTACCACACCGAATTATTACTTTACATATGCACCGCACGCACCTTCAATCGCCCACTCACACTCCAATATTTAGATATTCATATGCGCGTGTGCTAATGGTGGATATATTCGTTTACGCCAAACCGATTCTAACTCAAGTTTGCTTCAATTTATCTGAAAAAAGAACAAGGTGAGATGAAAATGTGTACTGAAAAACCAAGACAAAAATCTTTTAAACTCACTGTGTGCTGTCAGAAACCCACAATTTGAGCATTGTTTTGGATTAAAAAAATGCGTTTTGCTGGCAGCGCAGATATCCCCCACCCCCTGTTGTACATAGCGCCGATTCAAAAGACTCGAAATCAGTTAGCATGGTTAGTGCGCCATGACTTGGACCGCCAAAATTACTTTGGACGCATGGGGAAGGAGGGGAGGGGGAAGGAGGGGAGGGGAAACTTACCCGGCGAATCGGTTCTGCCAAGAGTCTCTGGAACGTTTTCTTCTTTGGATGGCAGTGGTTGAACAGGACTCGGAGGAGCGGAATGATGACTTAGTACCTCTCTGGGTTCTGATTTTAAAATATAAAGAAAGCAATATTGGTAATTACCTCCACTGGAAAGAAAAAAACTCAATGCCAGCCACTGTCGATGAAAAAATGTGGAAACCAATTATTGGACAAAATAATGGATGAAATTGGCTACTTGATCAGGTCTTTGGCCAGCAGATTTGTGATTGAATACCTCCGCTTTTTCAATATTACTATTGTATTACAATTAAGGACCGCCATAAGGAATAAACATAATCTTATGAGATCAATATCTTGATAAATATATTTCTTTTTCTTCATGCTTATCATATTTAGCCAAGTGATTAACAGGTTAGCAAATGAAATCTTTCCTTCTTCCTGTCGCTTAACTTATTCTCCTTACCTGACAAATAGATCGGACAGATAATCTCTGTCGTTGCACTTTGTTCCAGAATGAACTGAACGAAGACTTTGGATTTGGATTTGTCAGTGGCTGTAGTGTTCACAACGAAGGGTATATTGACCTCAACTGATTTATGAAACAATCTTTCTTGCCGCTTCTGTGAAGAAAGACATAATGTTAACTTAATAATAATAATAATAATTTTTATAATAATAATAATAAAAATAATCTTAGTAAAAATTATTTTAATGATGATGATAATAATAGTGGCCAGAATGAATAAACAACCAGGTTAAAAAAACAGTCCCTTCATACATTCTAAAATTTAGTATATATACAGTGAGTCCCAGAAAAAAAGTTAACAGTCAGAAAAAATCTTCCCAAATGGATATTTCAAAATTTTTGAAGCAAAATATCATACCTGTGGATAGTTTACAGTCTCTTCTATTAAATGGCACCTACAACTCTGGCTATATTTTACGCTAGAGTGAGCAGAGATCACTTTGTGAAAAGGTGCAAAATCAAGACTTGACAAGAATTGGTATTTGTTCTGGCTGTAACAGGAGAGTTGAGAGTCATGAAAAAGCTTATAATTTTTCATTTTTTAATCAATAATAGGCAATTAATGAGAGAAGAAATTGTTCCCTGTATGTACCAGGGGCGGATACAGGATTTTCAGAACCCTCCGTTTGACGAAGCCAAACGGCCATCTAGGGGGTCCGGGGGCATAATTAACACCTTTTTTTGTGGTCAGACAAAACTGGGGGTGCACGACGAGATTTTTTCCAGCTGGCAACTTTTAAAAAAAAGTACATAAATCCGAATAGCCAAGAATCGTTCAGTTTCTAGTCGGTCTGAAATCGATTTGGCGATATGACTGAGGTATAGTCAACTCACCTTTATGCCTATGTCCTTGCTGTCTGCAATGCAGGTGACTTTAAGTTCTCCAGAACGCCATGCAATGAAAAACTCTTCACCCTTAATCGGTGCCATGTATCCGTGTTCGGGCTGATTATTTTTGGATAAGAAGAAAGTCTTATATATAGATCATGCAAATGTGGTATGATGGAGGTAGAATTCGTATAAGGAAAATAAGCTATTTTTATTGAAAGGTCTGCAGAATGTTACGTAATAAATACCGATTTGTAGAAAAGGAGGAAACGAGTCTTCAGAATATTCATTGTTTTTATCAGTAATTCATATTATTTTTATATAATATCTTATGCAAAGTGAGGTAAACGTTCTTTTTAATGTCATTGACTTGTGATGTAAAAATATGACAATAAGAACTAAATTGGATGAATTCAAACTATTTTAAGTGAGTATGTGAATTGTTGACACAATAGCGTAAAGTCTTTGAACAAACTGCGTTACAACTGCTTCCATTTCCCTTCCATACCTCTGCTTTCCCGATGTTATTATCTCTTATGCTGAGCCTCAAGAGATGCTCAGCGTTCCTCGGAGCAGATTCAGGTACATACGGTGTACAGATGACACGTTTGCCGAAGAATGTCCTTGTGATGTATGCGATAATCCACCATTCAGAGAAGTGATCGATGTAGAGATCAAGGTCTCGCTCTCTTACAACACATCGAGGGTCATCATGTGCAAAAGTGATCAACGAAAAGCTGTCTGAGCCTTTTAATAGAAAACACAAGATTTCGCGAATTGCAATTTGTTATCATGTTGAAGAAAAAACGAGGAAACAACTACACTGTACATTATAACATAAAATTTTAAAACACCCACCTATAGTAACATTAGATCACTCCACCTAATTCTTGTTCCACATTTAACCCGATGGGTTAAGATCGAAAATAATCAGGTATCGCTTTTTGAAACTAATTTTGGACCGTGGTTTGTAAAGATGCCCTGCCCCGGTTTCCATGAGAAAGACAAAAATAAAGAAAAGGGATGATATCATCATTCCGTGTGCAAAAGATAAAAATCATATTCTTACTGCTTTTCCGATAGTACGCTCCAATTGATGCAGTATCGAGTCTCGTAAAAATGGCGGCGTGGGGCATCATCACTTTGACTGGTGTGCTGAACTTTGCATCAGAAGGTGACATCTCAAGACCAACACAGATGATTGCTTCGTTCTCCTGTAGCAGGTCCAACAGTTCAGGTGGAACTTCAGTTATTGCTTTGACAGTAATATCTTTAACGTCCCAAGGCTCATTTTGAGAAATCTGGACCTCAATGTGATTCTTCTCAAGGCGAATCACGCCTGACTGTTCATTGGAATCGTCTATAGAATGAGAAATATCAACAGAACTTTGTTCTACGACTCCTTCAGGAGCTGATGCAGAGTCCGCGTCTAGCTGCTGTAGATATCCCTTTACATCTTCGGGTTTTGCAATCTGTTTTTTCGTTTCTTGATCCACTTGTTCCTCGGTACTTCCACTCCCCTTTTGTGAACCACCGGCTTGATCTAAAAATAAAGTGAAACTGATTTTCATGTTCAGACGTATACCAAATCATATGTTCCTTGCCTAAAGTCATCATTGTCCTCACATGAGTTATGTAAATTATGGGAATCTGTGATGTGTCTAATTGACTGTAAATACTTGGAAAAGACACAGGCATATTGCGATATAACAGTGGTAATAAAGGTCGATTTGTGATGATTTATTTTTTCTTACAAAGGAAGAGGTATTTTGTACCCAAACTCAAACGAAATTTCCTTTAAAGGGAAATTCAACCTTAATAGAAAGTTGCTTTAGAAGAAAGCAGAAACATCAGAGAAGCAGATTGGTGAAAGCTTGAACGAAATCGGGCAAGCAACATGACAGTTATGAATCGGTAACATCACTCTTATTTAGAGGCTAACAACTCTCCCATTTGTTCTAAAAGACCAGATAACCAAAAAATGTCCCTTTTTTGAAAATAATGTATTAGGCCTACTTGGTAGGAGCTTTTTATTTTTGGAGGACCTGTGTTAATATGCTATCTATAATATATTTTGAGTACTGCCCCGAAGGAAAAGCAGTTGGGGGAGAAACCATATTAATGGCATTTTATTGTACCGCAAACTGGAGAGCTGAACGGGAATGCGTCACAATCGACAGACTAAATTGCCAATTGACATGAGTGAGATTGGCATAGATTTATTGATTTTATTTTTCAAACATTCATAATATTTTTACTTTTCATCTGATTTCTTTCAAACTTTCGCCATCCTGTTTCTCTTATTTTTCTTTTGTCGTACCAATGAACCGATTCCCCTTTAAAAGTCGACTAAATTAGAGAGAAAATGGGTGCTGTTTCCATGCATTTTTGCCTTCTAATCACGAATCTGGCAATCGATTGTCCAAATTATGTCCCGTTTTGGCGAAAAAGGGGGAAAAGTAGAGGTTTTGGGACCGTTCCTTGAAACTCGTGAGCTGATTGGCTAATTGACGTCACACCCGAAGTGACGTATGAAGAGTAAGAGGCACAAGATCTGCAGGCTTCAGAATATTACATTGTACACACAATGCGGTATTTGACCCCTCTGTTCCAGGCCCGTAGCCAAAGGGGGGTCGGAGGGGTCGGACGACCCCCCCCCCCCTTCTTGGGGTGAGGTCCGCTTTTTCATGAAAAAAACCCCACACACACCTTTAATCTTTGTTGCCGGAATTACCCACACGCTGTCAGTTGTACAGCATCAAAGCTGGTGTAGTGAGTTGCAGTGTTGCCAACATTTTGGAAAAAGTAATAAGTAGGCTTAGATTTTAAAAAGAGGTGACCATATAGCTCCGCAGCGGCGGAGAGGCAGTGCGGGGAGAACACGAGGGGGGGGGGGGGGGGGGGGGGGGGTGATCTCCTGTCGTCACGGGGTTCTGGGGGTCCTCCCCCAAGAAAATTTTGAAATTCTGATGCTATTTGGTGCGTTTTAATAGGGCCATTTTTGAAGAAAAAATTGCCAACACAATAACACCTCTTGGAAATACGTGGAAGTAACCCATTGATTAATGTAGTTCATTCAGACAGACAGACAGTGGTCAGAGCTCTGGCGTCGTTCTGTAAAAGAAAATGTGAAAACCATGGCATGGGTCACGAGTATGCCATTGTGACTGCTCAAAATGCTGTCACTGTGGTCTATCTGCTAGTGGTCTAGCTGTTACAAGTGAATGTAACACACACTCTCATAAATATTTTGTTTCTTCGACTTCAAAAATGTGTGTTCAAAATCATCATTCACAACCCCTAAATTTCCCCTCGGGAGTCCTTAAATTGCAGCAGAAAGCATCTAGATTTTAAAATTTTCCGGGGGGAGCATGCCCGGACCCCCCTAGTCCGTATTGGTTATGACAAAAAGGTCCACTTTTGCCAAAAACGACCCACCCCTTTAGAAATCCTGGCTAGGGGCCTGTGTTCAACGGACAATTTATGAAAAAAATTAAATTAATCAATATAATCTTAGGAGTGAATAATCATTATCAATATATTTTCTACAAGATTAGATTTGGGCTGAATTCGAGTAACTTATATAGAGAGATGAAAAGTGACCGCGATTCCGAGTTGGAGGACTTTTTGAGCCATGCAGATACGAACTCTGATTTATCAGATGATTTATCAGATCCCGAAGGCAAAGAAGCTCGGGTGGCAAGGGGAATTCGACCATATTATGTTTGAACGTTTGAATACGCGCCGGGGCCTGGTGAAGGGACCGTAGGTGAAGTAACTCCAGGGAGCTCCAACGCGTTGGAGCTCCCTGGAGTTACGGGTGTCGTTGAAAAACAGATTGGAAGACTTGACTCGAAGTCTGATCGTTGGAATAGCTGAATCTTTTGGCTAGCTTATCCTTTTCTTCATGCCAAACTCGGAATACAGGCCAGGATCATCAAAATCATCTTCGGTAAAGTGATCACTGCAGATTGTACTCTACTCACTTGGCCGGCCCATGCCACTCTGCCCCCCGTGAGCTTTACCTTTGCGACCCACAATTTCCGTACATTTTTATCTTTAGGAAAAGAATGTAGGCTTACATCATCTTTAGGGGTCTTGCTACAGCCCGCAACTATACACCGATTCGGAATTATTGATGAAACTGTGTCCCCAAATCAGCGTTATTGTGAGGAATTAAACACGAAAATATGCAAAGCAAATGGTCAATGCGGTGAATATCACGCTCGCGCTCGGCACCGTACGGGGCTAGGCCTGCCAGGCCTGCGCGCATTCACGGTATACATGTGGGTGGAATATTTTCCTTTATTTTTCGTACGTCACGTGATCACGATGTTGGTGTCGCGGGGCTTATGACTGTGTAAATCAGCAAAAATGTCCTTTTAAAATGATTATGCAATACGGCTGAATGCATAAAAAAGTGTGTGATAGATATTTTTGGCTCCTGATGACCCCTTCCTACGAAAAATGGGCAATTCATTTTCTATTTTAGTAACCCTTTAATGCATCACGAACGTCATGAATAAGTCAATTAAACGATCTTCTTTTTTGATTGCTTACATTGCTTACAGTGGCACATATAGATTAATTAGTCTTCCCAAAGAACATTAGTGCTCCGGCAGGGATTTGAACCCCGTATCTTGTTGTTCACAGTCCGGAAACTTATCCACTAGACCACAACCTCTACCTCACCAACAAGTATGGAAAAAGGCAAAGTAATAAGTTGGAACATACTAACTATTGGGCTTACCATTATCACACAGTGCTTGTTTACTACGGAGGTACTGAACTACTTCAAGATGTCCATGTATTGAGGCCTTATGCAGAGGTGTCCTGCCAGTACTATCAACGTTCTCGAGATTTGCTCCTTTACTCACGAGAAAACCTACTACATCAAGATGACCCTTTAATGATGCCTTGTGAAGAGGTGTGTTACCAGTCTTGTCACCCTTATCAAGGTCTCCTCCTTTGCTGACGATATACTGTGCAACATCAAGATGGCCATTTATTGATGCCTTATGCAGTGGTGTCATGCCCGTACTATCAACCTGCTTCAGATCTGCTCCTTTACTTACGAGAAAATATACTATATCAAGATGACCCTTAAATGATGCCCCGTGAAGAGGTGTGCTACCAGTCTTGTCACCCTTATGAAGGTCTCCACCTTTACTGACGATATACTTTACAACGTCAAGATGACCATTGTACGATGCATCGTTAAGAGGTGTGCTACCAGTCTTGTCACCCTTATCAAGGTCTCCTCCTTTACTGACGATATACTGTACAATGTCAAGATGACCATGAAAGGATGCACTGTGAAGAGATGTGCAACCATCCTGATCCACCTTCTCTAAATCTGCTCCTTTACTCACAAGAAAATCTACTACATCGAGATGACCATTATACGATGCCTTTTGAAGAGCTGTGTTACCAGTCTTGTCACCCTTATGAAGGTCTCCTCCTTTACTGACGATATACTGTACAATGGCAAGATGACCATTAAAGGATGCACTGTGAAGAGATGTGCAACCGTCCTTATCAATCTTCTCTAAATCTGCTCCTTTACTCACAAGAAAATCTACTACATCAAGATGACCATTATACGAAGCCTTTTGAATAGGTGTGCTACCAGTCTTGTCACCCTTATCAAGGTCTCCTCCTTTACTGACGATATACTGTACAATGTCAAGATGACCATTATACGATGCATATTGGAGAGGTGTCCTGCCCGTACTATCACCCTTATCAAGGTCTCCTCCTTTACTCTCGAGAAAATATACTACATCAAGATGACCATTAAATGATGCCCCGTGAAGAGGTGTGCAACCAGTCTTGTCACCCTTATGAAGGTCTCCTCCTTTACTGATGATATACTGTACAATGTCAAGATGACCATTAAAGGATGCCTTGTGAAGAGATGTGCTACCGTCATTATCAGCCTTCTCCAGATCTGCTCCTTTACTCACGAGAAAAGCTACTACATCAAGATGACCATTAAATGATGCCTTGTGAAGAGATGTGCAACCGTCCTTATCAATCTTCTCTAAATCTGCTCCTTTACTCACAAGAAAATCTACTACATCGAGATGACCATTATAGGATGCCTTGTAAAGAGGTGCCATGCCCGTACTATCACCCTTATCAAGGTCTCCTCCTTTACTGACGATATACTGTACAATGTCAAGATGACCATTATACGAAGCCTTTTGAAGAGGTGTGCTACCAGTATTGTCACCCTTATCAAGGTCTCCTCCTTTACTGATGATATACTGTACAATGTCAAAATGACCTTTAAATGATGCCTCGTGAAGAGGGGTGCAACCAGTCTTGTCACCCTTATGAAGGTGTCCTCCTTTACTGACGATATACTGTACAATGTCAAGATGACCATTAAAGGATGCATTGTGAAGAGATGTGCAACCACCCTGATCAACCTTCTCTAAATCTGCTCCTTTACTCACAAGAAAATCTACTACATCGAGATGACCCTTAAATGATGCCTTGTGAAGAGGTGTGCTACCAGTTATGTCACCCTTATCAAGGTCTGCTCCTTTACTGATGATATACTGTACAATGTCAAGATGACCATTATACGATGCCTTTTGAAGAGGTGTGCTACCAGTTTTGTCACCCTTATCAAGGTCTCCTCCTTTACTGATGATATACTGTACAATGTCAAGATGACCATTAAATGATGTCTTGTGAAGAGGTGTGCTACCGTCCTCATCAATCTTCGCTAAATCTGCTCCTTTACTCACAAGAAAATCTACTACGTCGAGATGACCATTATACGATGCCTTCTGAAGAGGTGTGCTACCAGTCTTGTCTCCCTTATCAAGGTCTCCTCCTTTACTGATGATATACTGTACAATGTCAAGATGACCATTAAAGGATGCATTGTGAAGAGATGTGCAACCGTCCTTATCAATCTTCTCTAAATCTGCTCCTTTACTAATGAGAAACTTAACAACATCAATGTGTCCATTATTTGAAGCAAAGTGGAGAGGTGTCCAGCCATCATCATCACTCTTCTCCAGATCTGCTCCTCTGCTGATGAGATATTGAACTGTGTTAAGATCTCCATGATGTGATGCATTTTGAAGAGGTGTCCAACTGTCATTGTTAGGCCTACTCTTTTCAAATCCGGCTTCTGTTCTAAACACCAACTGAGCCACGTCCAAATGGCGAATATCCATGATTAGAATTACTTTGAATTAATAGCAGTCAGAAAGGCGATGTCATTTACCTTGATATTGTCAACTGAATATTTATCTTACTGAATTAGGCCTAATAATGTCCTTTTTATATATATTGCTCTTTCATTTCATTTTATTGTTTTAGCTCCGTGATTCAGATATGGTGTATATAAGGTTGGTAAGCTGTCCGCTTAGCTAGACAGACTGAGCATGCGATCTTCGCGATAACTGTGGAAATAGAAATGAAAATAAAAATCAGATCATTGTTTTCTTATTCTGGCATCTAAGGATATACCCTGTGATATCCAGTCGGCTATACCAACTTTTGATGGTACTGCAATTTGACACCTTCGATGCGTGATGATTTTTTTTCACTGAAAGTGAATCACTTCTTCCCATTAATTTTGATTGAATTATTAACGCTTACTGTAGGGTTTCCTTTTGAAACAATCAAGTTTTCCAAGCATCCATTAACATATGCAATACATGTATGTCACATATTAATCACTTCCTCAAAGTAGTCAAATCTTCGTAGGCACGTAATGCAACGGTTATTCTAAAAGAACGTTGCCTATGTCGTCAAAGAGATAGTTGTCGAATTTATGTAGCGTTCCACTCGACGACATAACTGTAGTGTATTTCATTTGTTGCCGATTCAATGATATCGTGCGGCCTCATAGCTTGGTCGTTATTGTTATTACATCCGATTCTGGCAACATGTCCTGTCTGACCTTACGTGATGCGAGCATGCTGTTTCTGCAAAAATATATTATGTGCTTGTACCGTAATGGTAGTTATCATAACTAAATTCAGTATCTCTTGTGACTCAGCTAATTTAACAAAAGGGGCTTTACAGTAGACTGGCTTGTCATGAATAGGCGAAGTATCAATGAAACTCATTCATCTTGAACCTTCTGTAACAGATTTGAATTTTTTACCGAATGATATAAAAGCATTTTTCGGGTGGGGAGGATAGGTATTAACAGACTAGTAGCGCAGCGGAAGAAGATATTAAACAAGATGTAAAACTATAAAGTATCATTTCACATCTATTCCCCACCTATCGGGTTACAGATAAATACATGTGCATTAGTAGAAACATATTTTTATTTTTGTTTTGCTTGTCAGGGAATTATGGAGGGAAACTGGACCCCCATAACCGCCCCCCCTCCCCCACTGAGCGAATTTTGAAGTCGCCACCCCCCCCCCCCCGAGCGACTTATCGAGAAGCTGCCGAGACCAAAAAAATACGGGTCTACCTTTTGACAAATCTTCATTTGTGTGCCCCCTCTTATACTCAATCCTGGATCCGCCCCTAAAAAGGCACCCCCCCCCTTGAATCCGAAAGACGTGACTCAGTCTCGAACCTGGGTCCGCTGAATCAGTTTATAACCTCCATTGTTAGCTGGATAACAGGCGCACACCACAACGCCCAGTTTATTGATTAATTAAGAACATATTTACAATATATACAACGTGTGTAACTGAAAATCACATAACTATACTTAAATATAGAACAACTTGTTCTATGTTATGTGTAATAAATCAAATATAAACAATTTAAAAATATCAGTAAAATTATTAATCGACATTGCTAAAATAGAGAGGGTCTCAGTCCCGGGGGGGGGGGGCACTCAACCTTTTTTAGGATGTGGGTGTGCCTCTGCCAATCTCAAAACAGGGGGCTAACGAGCTAACTGGTTAATTGAGGCAGCTCATTTTTGAGGGTCTAAGGAGCGAAAGGGCTCATGGGCAGAGCTAATTTTGAGGGTCTGAAGAGCTAAAAATTAGTTGGGAAATCCCATTTTGGAGGGTGTCGAGAGCTAAAACTAAAAGGTTCATGGTCAGAGCGAATTTGGAGGGTCTAAGAAGCTCATATTATTAAAGTAGTGTATTAATTGATTGTTTTAATTGACTAAAATAATCTTATGTTTTGGTTTGATTTGGTAAATGTTAAGGTGTATTTCTTGCACCAAGATCAAAGCTAGAGAATTTGATCTGAATTATTTAGAAAATACACAATTTACACTCAAGTCATAAAAGAATCACACTGGAACCAAAGCTTGTTTTAAAACTCAAATGGTGTACAGTATATCACCAACGAAATCTATGTGCACGCGCGCGCACATATGCAGTTCTAATTTTAGCTGCTCCCGATCTCACCACTCTGGTACACATGCGGTGCATGTGCTGAGCTGAGTCAGTAATATCGCGCGGTCTCTAGCTGTGGTGTTTCTGCTATAACATTCGATACTGGCTACATTCCTGTCTTTCCTAACGTGATGCGAGTGTGCTGTTTCCGCAAAAATATTGGCTTGGTAGTAATAATGACTAAATTTAGTTTGTGTTTGCATTTCGAGTCACCAAATTAACAATAGGCACATTTGATTGGGTTGTCATGAATAGGAAAGGATCAATGAAACTCATTCATCTTGAACCTTCTGTACTGTAGCAGTATATCAATTATGTGTCGAATAATATAATAACCTCTTTTTCATTTCCTCGTATTCGACGTACCGTAAAACGAATAGGAAAAGTGGCTAAGGTTTTAGCGTTTTGAAATGTCCATTCATGTTACCTTTCCATTGACATGAAAAAGAAATTACATCAACATTAGATTTAATTTATATATGGAATGTTGTGATTGTTCCTCTTCACCCTGATGTCCCTTTACGCCGATTATAAAGGTATTTAAAAAGACAATGAAACTCTGCCATCATGTCAGTCATCGTTTGGATGTTGGATGTATGTAGTACATCGTTAAAGTGAACCAAGTGGGTCCGCATTTTTAGTTTAAAAAATTACATTTTCCAGAACAATTTTTCCACTTTTTCTTCACCTAATCACCCTGTTTTACGGTATGCAATAAACATTTCACAAAAGGCATCGTTTACATTGCGGTCATTACCTGCGCTCATCAAGCCTGCGATAGCAATTAATAAGTGCATACAGCCAGTAAATTCCGTCTCACACGAGGCGTTATTTGCTGAAATTAGCACTTTTTGGTACGGTCTTTTGCGCGCCATGAAATGAACATTGCAAAAAAAAAATAATTTTAATAACTAGCGTAAGGGTATATCGCTCTCACTGGCTCTCACTGGTTAGCGCAGGTGCTGACGCCAACGAAATGACATCTCTGTGAGCCAGGCTTTAGATATCACTAGTCCATGGGGCATCAAAGGCTAGCCAATCGCTGATGCAGTCTAACGTAAGGCAAATACCAGCTCATTGTGAACGACAGGAATAATGCACGTTGATAGTGTAAGGTAGCATTATTATGAGAGTATAAATTTGTCTTTATGATCACTTCACCCTCTTATTTACATTTTCTCTCTATTCAACCTTCCACCTGTTTTCTTGAGGAAATTGCTCCACTCTCCTACATTCCTTTCTTGTCATTCCTATTCACCTTAAATCTTTTGTTCTCTCCCAGGCCCATTGAACCTTGCCTGCCATACCATCTACTATGACAGTAGGTACGTTCACACGTAGAGCGATAGCATCGATGCTATCGAGGTGTCGATGCTATTTTGGTGAAGACCAGATAGTGTCGAGACCAAACGCTGTCTGAACGCAGATAGTCACGAGATAGAAGCGAGTTTCCAAACTATTCTTGCAGCGAGTTTAGCAGGAGTAAATCTCAGGATCCAGCGACAAAGCATCGACGCTTTGCGGTAGACCACCCACCGCGCTTGTGACTATTTGTCGTGTGAGCGCAATCGCTGCTATCTTCACTCGCTGCTATCTTCACTAAACTAACTTCGCATGATATGACCCCTGTGCACGAACTTACAGTTCGGTGCGCACGAGGCGTGCTGCTGTGTGTTCAGAATCGAATACACTGTACTAGTACAGCGCGAGCTATTAGTATTACACACAGTCCCACATGGTTTATTTCTGTGTATGTTCGGGATCTGTTCGACAACTCGTTAGTGACTTAGTCTGTACCTCGGTCCTCGCTCGTTTACAACAACAAGCTACGAAAAATCATGGCTGTTGAAGGATCAGTAAGACTAAGAGAGAAAAAGGTGAAATGGTTCCCGGGAGAGGTGGATGCGTTAATAGCTATCTGGGCGGAGCCAAATATCGCCGAATCTATAGAGAAAAAAACTACGAAAAAGAAGGCTGTGTGGGAGATTTTGGCCACTCGGCTACATGACCTGGGCTATGAAGTCAAATCTGCCGATGCCATCAAGAACAAAATCTTTAAAATTAAACAGCACTACAAGAAAGTAGATGAGCAAGTGGGTCCATCTGGAGCTGGCTCCACAATCTTGCAAGACGCCCCTTGGTACTACAAGGTCCACGAAATTTTAAAACAGAGGCCGGCGATGCAGGCTCCGCCTGGATCCATAGGTGAAAGTTTGTCTCTTGCAAACAGTGAGTTAAAACTCTTTTTATATTCTTTAATTTTCTAAGATGGAAGTTGGTGGAGTGTGTGTATGTGGAGGGGGTATTTTTGGTGGGGGAGGGGTATAATTGTGGTGTGCCGGCATTCATATAGGCCTAGGCAGATAGGCCTAGGAGATCTAGACCCTATATTTTCTATAAACAATAATATACTTTTTGCAGGGGGCACCTCTGCAAGCACGGGTCACCAATACCCGATGGCCCATGTACACATAGTAGACCTTTGGGATCTTTAGCTGCTTTTCATTTTGACTATGAAAATAATTTTTAATTTTAGGACTAATTTTTAAAACTAAGGCCCGGTTAGGGTAGGCCTAGGCCCTAGGCCTACACTATTTAAATTACATTTTAGACCGGCAGCCACTCACAGAGCAGTCCTATACGCGCAGCGTTTAACACAGGTGGGTATGGGGCATAGGCCTAGACGTATTTATAGCGCCCCCGTTGTAAAAAAAAATTGCACTGCAACGTACGTACCCTAATACTACTACTAGTCATACGCGCTAAAAACGCATAGGGCCTAGGCCTAGCGCCTACAAGGTCTGGCTAGCAAATTCGAAAATGTATAAATCTGGAAAAAAGGGATTCATTGGCGTGTATCCCGATCCCAGACAGCTACTCAATGGTCACGATCATGAGCTGTGTGTCTAGGCCTAGTCTGTTTATGCACGCTTGGGCTAAAATCACTTGGTCTAATTTGCAGATGGGCTACCTTCATTGGGGCTAAACCATTTTGGTCCACTCTTCATTTGGTCTAATTTGCACTTGGTCTAATAACCAGAAGGTCTAATGACCACTTGGGCTAATTATCACTTGGTCTAATTACCATTTCGTATACTTTATTTTGTTGTCACTTGGTCTAGTACCAGTTCGTCTAATGTCAGTTTGTCTAATTCCCAGTCAGTCTAAAACTAGTTGGTCTAGGCCTACAGGTATTTCGTCTAAAATCCACTTGGTCTAGTATCCATTTGGTCTACGTAGCATTTATATGGTCTAAGCATGCAGTTGGTCTAACTTTCATTTAGTGCATTTTCCATTTAGTCTAATTGTCAGTTGGTCTAAATGCCAATTTGTCTAAACATCACTTTGTCTAATTATCACTAATTAAAGGCTAATTGCCTGTTGGGCTATTCCCTTTTCGTCTACGCACCTACCAACAACAATATGCGTCAATTTGTTGGCCATCCTTGCATTTGTGGGCAGAGCTTTTTGTGGGGGGGTTGCTGTCCTGACTCGACTCTATCCTGAGCTGAGGTCAAAACCAAAAACCAAAAAATACCGATATCTGTTAGAAAAAAGAAAGAAAAATGGTTTCATTCCACCGATTGTTTCTGAATTATCTCTTTGCCTGTTTTGTACATAATATTCACTGTTTGCCCAGGGCGTCATAATACCTAGATACGCCACTGCCTTAAAAGAAGAAAGGGAAGACAGTGAACAAGTATAAAAAGCGACATTTTTGTGGGTGCTTGGAAAGGTGAGGGGGGGGGGGGGATTGTGCCCCCTATCAACGACCGAGTTCATTTAAGTTTTAGATGAACAAATACTAATAATAGTTGCATACTCTTCTTTCTCCTTCTCTTTTCGTTTTCTTCTCTCTCTCTCTCTCTCTCTCTCTTTGATCACTTGAAATATATCATAGGGGGCAACCGCCCCCTGCCCCCGTCCTGTAGCGCCAGCCCCTGAAAAAAGCAGTTTGCATAGCTCAAATGTATCAGAGAAGCTTAATGCCAGAATATTTAGTTCTTGGTATGACAACAGTGTGACACCTTTGAGCAGGAACTTAGCGAGAGCTGGGGACACAGTGCCCAAATGTTTAATAATATTGCAGCAATTAAGATATCCCCCGCCCGAAGCTTGCTCGGTACGCTCGGTTGCACTCACTTATTGTAACTTATGGCAGTCCTATCTGTCTCTTTTATTGAGGGATTGTGCTTGAAATTAAAAGCTTTTGCGGTATCTTCGTCATGAAATCATATAATGCAAGCTTCATACAATGTCATGACCTTCAACAAGAACATTTTGGTCTCTCGCTTGCAAGTTAGGAGTAGAGCAGAATTGCATATTGTGCATTAGAAAATATATACTTAAAATTTAATGTGTGTTAAATACAATGTTGGGGTAAAGCAACGTATGAAAACGCCATTTTCCATTCTCGTCTTCACCCTTCATACTTAAGTTCCCCCTTTTTCCAAAAAAAGTATACCCAGTTCGTTGAAACGCCAAGTCTGTGGGTCGTCTTGCCCCTCCTATGAGTATGAAAATACCCTGGCACCACGCCTAGCTTTTATTGACTACTTGCACAAACATTTGTACATCGGATATCAAATAAGAAACATGAATAACAGTTCATCAACGAAACAAACATAATTTGAAGTGCAATACATAAATACAATAAGGTTTATCTACTTAGTCATGAAAGGAAGAGGAGACATATGAAATATGAATGTTTTAATTACTAAAAAATAATACTACATCATTGATTTTAGTAAATTAAATAACTAATATATAAAATGTAGGGATATTGATAGATCTTGATATAAGAACAACAAGGTGAATAACTCTTTTAATGCTCATTTACGTTTCTTTGAAGTTTCATTTTTCAAGTTTCATTTCCCTGTTCTTTCTCAACTTGCTACTAAGTAACTAAATGGCCAGAAGAATAAATAGTAATTAGACCAAATGGTCATTAGACTATATGAAAATTAGACCAAATGATAAGTAGCCTTACTGGTTATTAGACGAATTGGATATTAGACCATATGACAGTTAGACTAAATGATAAGTAACCAAACAGGTTATTAGACTAAATGGAATTGGACCAAATGATAGGTAGACCATATGGTATCAGTCAAAGTAGGTGTAGCCCAAATGGATATTAGACTATGTGGCTTGTAGACAAAATGACTGTTAGACTATTTGGAAATAGATGAAGTGAAAATTAGCCCAAAACGAGCGTAAATCTTCGGGGGCAATCGTTGAACCCATGCAAGTAATAAAACAGCTCGACCTGTATAATCTAACACTACTAGCGAGGGGATGAGCCACCACTAGCACTGAGGGGGTACACTATTTAATTATATTATCATCCTGTCAGCAGGATTCATTGTTTACATTCCCAGAAGAAACCCCCAGGAAAAAAATACATACAGGAAGAGAAATTCGGGGTAAGACTTCCTTACAGACCTTATGTACCCTCCATCCGGAGGACTGTGCCACCACAAGTGTAAATGACCTATTAGCACGTGCTTTCATTTACTTCGTTAAATGAAAAGATGATTATCATCACTTTCATCAAACTAAAACCAAATAAATTCAACCCATTCATAGGTGTATTGTGCAGTCTTAATTGCAGGTGGAGGGTATAAGGATGTCTTTCCAACTTCGGGTGCATTACCATAACTGACTTCATGAACATAAAGCAAGCATCGTCAACGTTAGGCCTAACTCTTATTTATAAGAATATTGTAGAGAAGGCTACTGGTATTTACACCGTTATTGGTTTACGTTCACAGTCCCGCATATTAAATCGTTGTTAACAGCGCGGCCGGTAGGGTAGGTGCTTTGAGTGGAGGAGGGGGGGGGGGGGGGAATGGCGTCCAGCCAATCAGCAAACAATAAAGTCATCATGCACTCTTTTGTGGCTGTGGCATAATTTTAAATAATCAAATTCAAACCTTTGTGAAACAATTTATTTGTTAAAAGGGGTGTAAAGAAGCGATCAAGAGCGATTGGAGTAGCGGTAGTGGTCACAGCCGTGTTCTCCCCCGCCCCCCTCAACAAAAAAAAATCCACCCCTGGCATTGATTTGGGCTACATAAACATCTTTCCTATAGCCGTCTTTGTGAAAAATACATTTATATAGCCTTCCTTTATTCATTTTCCCCACTTTTTTATTTATTAAAGCGGACGGTGGTGATGATGATGATAGCCTTGACCATGATGATAGCGGCATCGTAGAAGGTCAGCCAGGTACAGGGAATGAAGGTAAGCATTTCATTTTCATTTCCCTCATTTTAAAAATCTACATTGTTGAAATTCCCAATAAAAGAAAAATGCAATGTGTTCGGTGTTTATTAGTTTGAAGTTATTATATTCTGGCATATTTTGCAAAGGCTCGGTGCATGGTGCACAACTTACGGCTCGACATTTACCTAAGAATAGCCCTCAGATTCATTTGACAACAATTTTACACTGAATAGAAAATTAGTATGTTACAATATGTAAACTGCTCATGTATACTGGTGAGAAAATTGAGTTGAGTTGTATTTTCTTTTTCATTTAAAAAATGATGAAATTTTGAATAATTATACAATCACCCTAGATTCTCTTGTCCGATTTACGATGGAAACGTAATAGCGATCAGTGATCGCTAGATGAAATTGTTTTGCAAAAATAGGGTTGCTAAAATCTACAGGTGCTTACGTCAACCACTGGATACGTGAAAATTGTGATTTTAATCAGGGCAAATCTTGGATTTTTCCCCCTCTCTCAAATGTGGAGGTGTTGTGGATCAGTGGATAAGTCCCCGGACTGTGAACCACGAGGTCCGGGGTTCGAATCCCACCGCAGCACTAGCGTCCTTTGGCAAGACGTTAATCTACATTTGCCACTCTCCACCCAGGTGCTAAATGGGTACCCGGTAGGATGCGAAAGTTAATGTCGTTTGCTTAGCAATGAAAGCGCCACTGTATGGCCCATTGCTGGAATACTCCCCAGGGAGCGGAGAATGTGGATACATTGTGTGCGGGCATGCCAGAATCTGATGACCGGGGTAATAATAATGTATATCTGTAAAGCGCTTAGAGACATCATCCATGTAATGGGCGCTATATAAAAAAAAAACGTAATAAAAAATAATAATTTGTAATCTCACATGCCAGTAAAATTTGATGCAGCTCATACGTTAGTTTGTTTAGCATATTTTTGTGTCAGTTATTGCAGCTTTACTACTTGAATGATCCAACACTATATATAGTACTGCCTATTCTAATTAATCATTTTAAACTTCCCTTCAGTTCGTGTGAAGTATCGAAAAGTATTCAGTGACTCATTCTCATTTTTGCTTGGTTTTTTTTTTTAATTCAGGAAGTGACGAGGAGATGGATACGTCAGATGATGAGATTCTTCCAGACCTTGAAGCTCGTAGAGTGGCATTTGCAAGTGATAGAGGAGCGGTAGGAGAAGGCAGAGATGAAGGAGATGACGGTCATGAAGCTGGAGCAAGAGGGGGAGATGATAATGATGATGGTAATGACGATAGTGAGGATGGACGTGGCTCGGTTGAATCTGAGGGAGAAGGCGATCGTCCACAATGTGTTGTTCAACAACAAGGTGCTGGTCTACAACAAGGTGCTGGTCAACGAGGTGCTGGTCAACGAGGTGCTGGTCAACAACAAGGTGCTGGTCAACGAGGTGCTGGTCTGCAACAAGGAGCTGGCCATCGAGGTGCTGGTGTACAACAAGGTGCTGGTCAACAAGGTGCTGGTCAACGAGGTGCTGGTCAACAAGGTTAACAAAGGGGATTTTATATATTATGGTGATATTCGACGTGCAACTTAAGTACTGAAATAAATAAATAGTGTTGATTTATGTTCAGAATTTAACTTTGTTATGCCTCCACCACGTAGTGGCGCCGGAGGCATTATGTTTTCGGGTTTTCCGTCCGTAATTGAGTTTGTGGGCGCAATAACTTAAGAACCGTTTGAGAAATCCAAATGAAACTTGGTATGAGTAGGTATCAGTGAACGATGCTTCCCTGATTAACTTTTGAGGTCATGGGTCAAAGGTCAAAGGTCAAGGTTAAATGGCAAAATTTCATTTTTTTTCTCCATATATCTGAAATGGCTAATGGTATCGTCATGAAATTACCAGACAGACAGATTTTGGTTATGATGTCAAAGGTCAAAGGTCTATTTTTCCCCATACCTGTTAAATATCTCAATTTCATGTACCTTCATGAAATGTAGTAGGCCTACATACATATATAGCCAGACAAAGCTTATCTAGTGAATAGTCTGGGTCATATAAGGTCAAAGGTCACAGGTCAAGAATCTAAGTTCCTGCGCATCTATTTGTATAGTGTAATGCAAGTTATTATGTTATTAAAAGGCAAAAATGAAGCGTGATACCGGAGGCATTACCAGTCGTCATGGTGACATTTCTAGTTGCATTCTATTTTAGAATGCAATCGTTTCAATTTGGGAGAGGGATATACTGTATATGCCATATATTTTGCAGGGTTTTTAATTTCGCGAATTTCGCGAGTGGGGTGCGAAAAGATTAATTTCGATCCTTACATGAATGCGATGTGCATGCGTACATGTAACGCATGGTACACTGTAAAAACTTAAGTGCTGTATATAGCACTTTTTGAGGCCATGCAAAGGGACTGCACTGAGAGTGCTATTGAATGCACTCAGAGTGCTATTTCAGCACTTTCACGGGAGCTGGACCGGCTCCTTAAACTGCTAAACATTCATTTAAAAAAATGATTTTGGCGAGCCTCGAACCAGGGTCCGCTGATCGAGAATTGCTGGCATTACCGCTAGACTAACTCACATCGTACGATTTAGAGCAGATCATATTGTTACATAGTGAATTTACGACACCACATAGTTCATGTAATCTACTTGACTCCCATGACTAAACTGGAGTGCAAGAAGCATTCGTTAGTCCATCGGTAACGTCAGTGCCTCTCAATCAGCAGAACCTGGTTCGACATGTTCGAGGCTCGCCACGGTCACATTTTTTTTGCTGGTAAATTAGCACACTACAAGTGCTATAATCAGCATTTCAGGTGCAGTCACTATACATGCCCCTAAAAGTATCACTTTAGTTTCTACAGTGTACGCAGTATACAGCAGTTGACAAGGTGCGTGTTCGTTCTCCGTCCATTGTTGCACCCCACGATCGTCAATTTAAGCACTCGCAAAATTGTCGGGAAGTCCCGATTTGTGAAAAATTAGACTCGCTAAGCATATGGCGTATACAGTATTATAGATGCCTTGAACAAATCAATCTGTTGACGGTGCCAGGACATTTTCCAGTGATGAACCAACTTTTAGAATGTATATTTTTTTCATGGCCAATGTTTGTCTCTATATTTCCATTTATTTCCCCTGCAGCAAACGTGAGACAGCCTAAACCAAGAGCAAGGAGCGACCAGACAGCTCGGGCTTTTAGCCGACGCCTTAATGATATAATTACGACATCCGACAGAAGGTATATGGCGAGGGAGGATCGAATTCGCCAGGAGGAGCGCAGAAGAAGGGAAGAGGATAGGCAGCTTATGAGGGACATGGTAGATATCATGCGGCAGAACCTAGAAATGGCAAGAAGACGGGATGAGCTGGCAGAGAGGAGGGAGGGCAGGAGGAGTGAAGACATGCGGGCATTGATGCAAATATTGGCGCAGCAGCAACATCATCCCACTCAGTCCCAACCCCTGTTACACCAACCCGTGGAACAACAACCACCTAGACATCATTCGCCTTACTACCAGCCCATGGATAACCAGCACCACCAACCATCTCATCAACCATATCATCACCCTCCTCAGGCCACTCAACCTCCACCTCAGCCTCGCGAAGACAGCAACAGACCAATATATAGAAATCTTTAAACATAACATTATTTCGTCCATAACATTTACAATAACTACAATACCGCTAAATACGTACTAAATACTCTGATTTCACTGCAACTTGGAGGGGTGCTTGGTAATACCTGCACATTTTGCTAAATGCCAAACTAACTGTCATGTTCTCTACACTGGGCAAAGCACATTGTTAAATCTATAGTCTTTGTTTTCTGTTGGCAATATTTTCGCGTACAGTTATTTTTGTCGTTTTGGACGAGTTGCAGTAATTCGCGAGGGGTTAGTTTCGCGATTTTCGCTGAACGTATTCATAAGTACATTGGCTGAATCTGTCAGAATAGGAATTATCTTGCCAATTTCAGATTTACAACTTTTCATCGCCATGTGTGTCTAATTGGCCAACTGAACAACTTGGCCCTTATTTCAACCCCCCTTTTTTTTTACCAAAGAAGTTTTTTTTTTATATATATATATACACACACATGTATATTGTCTGTGATACTGACTGGGGAATTATGGTGGATTTTTTGGCGTGTCTTATTTGAATGGTTGTCCACCTTACAAGTGTGCTATGCATGTGTGATAGGCATACTTTAGAACCAGCTTTTACTTTAGTTTCTGCTTGCTCATGAATTATGTTATACAAACTCCTCAAACACTAGATTACGATGTTTGTCAAGGATGAAGATGAAAATATTTTTTAAAGATTCATTGATATTCTCTTGTTTACTGTTTTATATGAAAAGCTTTTGTTATCAGGAAATTTTCAGATCTACAAGGCTTCATAGCCATGTGTTTCCAATTGGTCAACTCCAGGACTTGGCTCTTTTTAAACAGTTTTTTTAAACCAAAGAAAGTATATTTTTATGATATTTATCTATATATCTATACATTTACAAATCTTTTGTGTGTGATAACGATTGGGCGTTGTTGTTTTTTTTCGTATGTCCTAATTAAACAGGAAGTCAACCCTACATTTTGTTTTCTATTTCATTGAAAGAATAACTTTAGGAAGAAGAAATGACAAAATAGATAGTCATTCCTATTTTCAGAGCAATTATGCAAATTGTGAGAAATGGCTTCATATATGAATTGATCAGTACTCCAAATGTGCCCTTTTTCCTATTTTTTTTTTTTGTGCTGGAAATACACACTCTAAAAACTCAAATGTTAAATCTACATTTGAAAGGTTGGAGGAGTGACAACATTTTTAAAATGGTAAATTAACACTTTTAACATGCTGGATCTAATAGTTTAAAGGTTGGATGCAGCATGTCAAAAGTGTTCATTTACCATTTTGAAAATGTTGTCACTCCTCCAACCTTTTAAATGTAGATTTAACATTTGAGTTTTTAGAGTGCATCAACTACCTTAAATCAAAAACATATTTTTAAAATATACTTCTACAAGAACAATACAATAATTTTGTTTCATTGATATCGTGTTAACTACAGTCAACTCCACATAAGTCAAACTCAATGGGACAGGCAAAAGTGCTGTGACTTAGGGGATTATTCGTCTTATTTGACTTTGACTGAGCCGGAGTCAACTGTGTTATGCACTAAGTATACGATATAAGAGGTATTCACAATCAGTCGACTTGACAAAAAGATGCAAAAGACTGCAATTTACCTATTTTTTAAGATTTGCATTGGGTTGCTGGTTAAATTTCCTTTCATAAGAATAGTGATTTTTGTAGGATGGTATTCTCCTCTATCTCTGAGAATAAGAACTGTTGGCTGCCCTTTGATGCTACTGCCTGTGCAAGGAGTCTTGCAATTAAACTCTTGTTTGATTAATTAGCAAACCAAGTTGAGTGTTATCCATGTTCTACGTGGGGCATTTTCCCCTTCTGATTAGGTTTGCTTGTTCTTGGCATATATTAAAACACCACGACTAAACCTTCGAACCAGGTCTGCTATTTATGTGTGATAAGTTTTTCCTCTCCATTGCGCCTTGAGCACATTAGTCATGTGGAGTTGGCGCATTACAATTTTTTAATATTATTATTATTATTATTGTATCCCCCGGCAGTATGCCGGAGGATACTTTGGATTCAGCAGCGTTTCGCCGCCGCCGCCGCCGCCGCCGCCGCGTCACATTCTTGTGTGCGCTCTAGCGGTCACATTTCTCGACGAATTTTTTTCAGACTTCCTGTGGACATGTATCTTGGTAAAATCTGGACCCCTATAGTTTCTGGTGATGCTGCCCCCAGTGTTCCGTCTTTTATAGGGTAAAAGGCCATATTTTTGGGGATAGTTTGTGTGCGCTCTAGCGGTCACATTTCTCAACGGATTTTGTTCAAATTTTGTATGAAGGTGTCTCTTGGTAAAATCTGGAACCCTATAGATTTTGGTGATGCTGCCCCCAGTGTTCCGTCTTTTATAGGGTCAAAGGTCATATTTTGATAGATGTCTTGTGTGTACTCTTGTGTGCGCTCTGGCGGTCACATTTCTCAACGGATTTCGTTCAAATTTTGCATGAAGGTGTCTCTTGGTGTAATTTAAAAACTTATAGTGTTTGGTGATGCTGCCACCAGTGTTCCGTCTTTTATAGGGTCAAAGGTCATACTTCAGGGCATGGCGTGAGTGCACTCTGCAGGCCACATTTCTCAACGGATTTTGTTCAAATTTTGTATGGAGATGTATCTTGGTATAATCTACACATGTTTAATTTTTGGTGATGCTGCCCTCATTGTTCCGTCCTTTATAGGGTCAAAGGTCATTTTTCCATTTCTTGCACTCTTACTTCTGCATTTCTCGACGGATTTCGTTCAAATTTTGCATGAAGGTGTCCCTTCGTGTAATCTAAAAATCTGTACTTTTTGGTGATGCTGCCACCAGTGTCCCGTCTTTTATAGGGTCAAAGGTCATATTTGAGGGAATGGCGTGAGTGCACTCTGCAGGCCACATTTCTTGATGGATTTCTTTCAAATTTTGTATGGAGATGTATCTTGGTATAATCTACACATATTTAATTTTTGGTGATGCTGCCCTCATTGTTCTGTCCTTTATAGGGTAAAAGCTCATTTGTCCATTTCTTGCACTCTTCTGCATTTCTTGACGGATTTCGTTCAAATTTTGCATGAAGGTGTCTCTTGGTGTAATCTAAAAACCTATAGTTTTTGGTGATGCTGCCACCAGTGTTCCGTCTTTTATAGGGTCAAAGGTCATACTTCAGGGCATGGCGTGAGTGCACTCTGCAGGCCACATTTCTTGATGGATTTCTTTCAAATTTTGTATGGAGATGTATCTTGGTATATCTCTCAACACATTTCTTTCAAATTTTATATGAAGATGTGTCTTAGTGAAACCTACACATCTAATTTCTACACCATCCTTTTGTTTGAGGGAGGGGATGGGGGAGGGTCTTTGTCCCTCCTTCAAATCGCTGCCAGTGCCGGGGGATACATTTAGCATTGCGCGGCCCCAGCAATGCACATTTCTAGTTATTATTATAATCATGCCAAAGATAAAGATGAAAAACTCTTGGGATTTTCTTGTTTACTTTTCATGATATGAAAAGTTTTGGTTATCAGGAAAGCTTAATTCAGGAGATGCCGTCATTATATTCGGTCACATACTATTTTGCAAAAGTAAAATGTAGCAAAAACTCAGTGATATTTGGTATTTACATTAATTTTTGTTTGTTTGAATGATCTGTTACATGTATTATTTTACGGATTTTAGTTGTCATTTTCCATGTGTTATACCCATGATTGTGTTATTGTAACTTATGCTTTTCCCTGCCCTGGAGTGATAACCTGTAGAAAGGTTGAAATTAAGTTCAGTAATCCTGGCTTTTGATGTTGCATGCTTAGATATTACTAAACCTTATTTCAATCTTCCCATCACTCCTTAATGTACAGTATTTACTATTAACTTTTCAGCTGACTAGAAAAGGGACACCAATGGTGTTTTGTGGAAGTAAAAATTTACCCAAAACAAGTTGACCAAGGCTTTTCCATGGTGCACCATTTGATTTTGTTTTCCAAATATTTGTTTTATTGCCAAAAGAAAACATTAAAAAAAAACATTTAGAAATTTCTCGAGTAAGAGGTAGACAACCTTAGTGCCCCTTTTCTTGGGCTACTTGTGTGAGGCTGCCATATGCTAACCGAGGCAAAATGCAGCAAAATATTCCTGGATAATGGGGATAACAAGCGGCCGGCCGCATACCTATGGAAATACGCGTGCCTAGTGTCCCTGTATTAAAGAGTTACGACATGGACGTCCCACTTTTCTGGAAACAAAATGGCGTTCGAATTCTTTCTATTGAGAACACCCAGGTGCTCATCGGAATTGAATAGAAATGTTACGTAATAGTGGAAACAAAATGGCGTTCAAATCCCCAGTTGTCGTAACTCTCTAATACAGGGACACTACGCATGCCCACTACGCATGCCTACGAAAGTGCGCCCTCTTTTGAGGCTGGGAAAGTTTTTGTCGATTGGGAGAAAAAGTACAAATTCATCATTTATCTTTGTCCTGATGAACAACATGGATAAAAAGTATGTTAAAGTTATTCCATAGCGTTTACAAGGGTTGAAAATATGTGTTTTTTCGAATCAGTGGACCTTCAGAAGAAAACTGCCGTTGGCGTGGTCAAAATCGGCCATGGTTCAGAGATAGCACAGATTTGTTTTTACCGTTCTACATAGCACCCTCAACGGGGAAAAGACAATTTTTTTTTTAGAAAATAATGGTTTAACAAAGTATTATTTTTGTGGAAGATTATGATAAAGGGGTCTCAAGGGAAGATAGTCCTAAATTTCCTGGAGATCGGCTGATGAATAATAACTGAGATATAACATAAGCCTTCTCAGATTTTTATCGGGGATCAAATATTTCTTTTTTTTTAAATATGTTTCCCTCCACAGGGATTTTATTGATATTCATTCGTAAGAAATGAAACATATTCAAGGTAAATCACATTTATAATGTTAATACATAAATAGAATTATATTGCAAAATAATTCAAAATACAAATATATTTTCAATAATGTATTCATGGAATCCATGAAGAAAAAGCGAAACAATATCTCGAAAATGCAATACAATTAGACCAGTTTGGAAGTTTGATTTTGTACCCCAAAGTATAATACAAAATGAACAATTTCTTTTTACCCTACCAAAACTATGCACTGCCTTTGAAGGTAAACAATAATAATAATAATAATAATAATAATCCAATTATAGTCCACTCCAAATTTTAATAACCGAAATGAAAATTCTTTTTGCCCAATTAATCGTGGGCCCGGCAGCCACTATGCAGCGCCAGATAGTAGTGGGAACAAGAATTAATGTATCATGAGATCTATGTTGCTTGATTTATTCATCTATTAAATTAAAATGCTGTTTGGATTCAGATCTTAACATAACAATTGGAGAAGTTATAACAAATAAAAGTAAGGAAATACATAGGAGGAAACTGTCGTTACAACACTTTCCTCAAAATTATTAATACAAAGATTTTAGAGCCAACTCTTCACTTCTACATGTCTTCAATGTTATGTTCTTCAGAATAAGTTCAGAACACATGTAACAGCCAATCTTGTTCAATTTAATATTGCAATTTACCATTTCCATTGGCATGCAATACCAGCTTTTTTTTCTAGATAAATTTTTATATTGATCGGTTGACACTTGCAAATGTGGGAACTACCTTCAAGAAATGACGACCACTTGACCTTCATGCAATAATGTGGATGCTACAAATTGATCAATGTCGCGAAAAATCACATTTTCAAAAAGCGTACTGTAAACATGAAATTTCCTGTTGAGAAAGCAGGAAGTACCCGGTACACCTTACACAATATCTGTGAGTCAACTGGAGACTAAGAGCTAGTGAGTTAAGAGATACCCCTTTAATGCTTCTCTTATTCTAGAAGCCTCAGCCAGAGGAATGGCATTGTTGTGGTTGGCAGGGACATCGTTCTCAACTCCATGCAGCCATGCTTGCCGAAAAGGATCTCCATTTGACTCACAGATATTGTGCAAGGTGCAACAAGTTTGTATTAAAGTTCGCATGAAGGTCAAGTGGTGGTCATTTCTTTTGTTTAGGATCCTCCAACGGCCCTTGAGCCTCCCAAAGGCATGCTCCACAACAAATCTGGCTCGCGACAGTCTGTTATTAAAATTATTCTGTTGGTGAGTCAGATTTCTATGCGCAGTGTATCCCTTCAGCAGACCTGGTAACAGGGGATATGCTGGATCGCCAAGAAGAGCCAATGGGATGTCCACCCCATTTATGTTTTTCCTAGGGTTAGGTTCAAATAGGGTCCCCTGCACAAGTCTCTTCCGGATAGACGACAACCTGAAGACGCGTGCGTCATGGATGCTGCCAGCCCGCCCTATATTCGTATCAGTGAAGCATCCATCAGCATCCACAACGGCTTGTAGTACAACGGAATAAAAATGTTTCCGGTTGAAGTAGTCCTCTTTGGCCTCCTCAGGTGCCTTTATGGGAATATGTGTGCCGTCAATCGCACCTGCTGCCTGAGGGAATCCCAGAGTCCGCTCAAACTTCTCAACAGCTTCCTATATAAGAAGATAAAATATTAAAAGAACAAATAAGCAAGGAAATCTAAATATTTACAAAGTGAGAGATGATTTGTGGACAGAATGGTTCTTTCATTTTTTTTCCTTTTATATAGATCTTTACCTTCTTCTTAAACTTGATTGTTTTTTGTGTGAACAACTTTAAAATGACCACGTAAAATGTAAATACAATTTCTAGGACGTTGGGGCCGAGGTAAATTTATGAAAATATCTCACCATTAACTTCTGTCCATGCGGAAACTTGATGTGACGAGGTGTAAGGTGTTGTTCGATGGCCCTGCAAGTTTCTTGCATATAGACACAAACTGTTGACCTTCCCACGCCAAACAGATGTCCAAGACTTCGGTATTCAATGTTCGTGGAGAGTCGCCAGAGGGTCACTGCCACTCGGTGATCCACTTCGATGGCCCGTCTCATGGTTGTATCACTTTTCTCTAGGTATGGCCTCAGTTCATCAACTATATAGTTGAATGTTGCTCTTCTCATCCTATATTAAAAACAAACAAATGAGACAAAACCAATTGTCACCAGCACTGTGCAACCAATACGTCTATGCTCATTCCGTCAAGTTGCACATGGAAGTCCAGAACTATGCTAAATGTAAGTAGAAATTGTAATTTTATTTGATGTATTTATTATTCATTTATTTTTATTCAGTTGGCCTATACAGTAGCCTTGATCCATTATCATTCACATTTATCTAGACCTTTATTTATTTTCTTTTATTTGGTTTTATTTTATTAGCAATTTATTTCTTTGATTTATTTATTATTACTATTTCAGGTTCAGGTTCAGATTAGCATCACCATTGGGGGGGGGGGGGGTGGGGGAGGGGTGATACAGGGACTTAGACGGGATAAGACAGGAAATGGGCATGTGGATGATAAGGGGGCTGTATTTGTAAGTGAAATTAATAAATACACTGACAAACGTGCAATGTCAATATCGATTTTTCTAAATCCTGAACTGAAGGCCAATTAAGCTTCAAACTGAAATATCTGAAACTAAAGCCATTCCTCGTCCCATATTTTAAACATTAAACATATTGTTATAACAATGGGGCAGAGAGGGAGGGGGGGGGGGGGGGTGTTGATACTGATGGCAGGATTGAGGCAGAGTACGGGGAAGCGTACCCGCGTAGCCCCGGGATGGACGCTGCCACGATACGCGTTCGGGCTGCCGCAGTAAGGGGAAGGGTTAAGCGTAAGCCTGTATTCCGTTACTTTTGTTAGTAGAAAAAAATATGGATTGTTTTACATACCTGAAGTTTGAAAGCCATTCCTCATCTCCCCATTCTTTCAAAACTATATTGTTCCACCAATCCAGACTTTTGGGGAAATCCCAGCACCTTCGAGGGTTTCTTTCTCTCGACAGAAATAAATTCATCATAGTTTCAAATCCTGATATCACGGACATCCTCCGCCGAATATGCGTCATAAAACGCCGTCTCTGTTCTTCCTCCTCCTCGAGACATCTTTGACACAGTAGCTCGTTCATTATTGCCCAAGAACGGGTACCAAACGAAAGATCATCGTACTCTAAGTCAGGCAAACGATCATCTAACAACTGACTAGCGATAAGCAAAACAACTATCATGGAAAGCCGTGAATCCGCCATGACGAACTGCTCGAAATCCTGAGAGTATTTCCCGCGAACTGACTCCGTTTCGCACCCAATACCACAGTTGTTTGGCCCGGAGTTTCAGGCGATCAGCCAGCTCAGCGTCCTGGTGACACCAGCGTACTTTCGGACGGTATACTCGAACATGTGAGACTTTCTGCGCGAGCGCGCGTTTTGACCAGTTATACTCGGGTCACCGTGCGTGGGACAGTAATTATTGCTTTAGCAGCTAGTGAGCGATGGATAGTCATGAGTGGTTGATAGAAGCAAGTCGATCATGGCCTGTCTGAACGTACTGAAAATATTTTTGAAACTTACATAACATCGATGCTAACATAGCATCGATGCTATGTACTACGTGTGAACATAACTAGTGACTCACTGACCATCAAAGCCTGACTTACTTATCACATGACTCATACTTTTTACAGACTGCTGGTTAGTTTTGTTATGTACTTGTCAGCCATTTTGAATTTATATTAAAATATACTTGAGTGCATCTCCAAACTTCAAGCCTGCAAAACCTGTTTTGTAGTGTCTGCTACAATAGATTGTCCCTCTTATAATGAAATGGGAGCTGTTTAATTACTTCGAGGGTCTGCTTGTTTCTAAGGGTCTCTGCGTTCATTCGCTGTGGATGTTTGATGAAGATCAAGAAATAGTTTAAAACCTGGGGATGAATGGAGAAGCACGAGAGTGTCCCCGTGTCCGCACATAATAATATTTTGTGGTCCTACTACTTTTTACTCCCCGAGTTTCGTTTCCTGTATGATAATATGCTATCTAGATAGATGTGAATTAGCATGCATCATCGTTAAGTGAAATACATAGTGCAGTCACCATCAGAGCATTTTTTAAAAGGAGAATATGTTTGTTGATATAATTTGATATTTCAACTGTTTTCCCCATCCCACCCTCCTTCTCTCTCTCTATCTTCCGCCTGCATTATCCTTATCATAGAACCTACACATCCTTCAACTTATTTTTATGATCATTTTCACGTACATATTTATCAAAGATGTACTTTGGGCACTACATGTACATGCATAACCTTGCAGAAACCCACGCATTCATTGTCATAATCATTAGTGACCTTCAAGGTCATAGGAAGAATGTCTCATCATAATAAAGGCAGCTGCCATTATATGAGGACACATACAACATTTTTCTTTGCTCTAGCTTCTTCTTCTTTTTCTTCTTTTTCTTTTTCTTTTTTTTTTTTTTTGGGGGGGGGGGGGGGCTTTAAATTACAGATTTTGGAACTTCTATCATGTTATTAAGTTTCCATTAATACAGAATGCATTCCATTTTTAACCATAACATATTTTTGACGCAGATGGGCAAGGTAATCAAATATTGCATTATCATGTTAGATATTTACAATAAAATCCGCTATAACATGTAGACACTGTAGAAGCTACAGGTGACGTAGAACTATTCACATTGTTTGGTTAGCAAAGTACATCTTGCATAGAATGGAAGCCATTTCATGTTTATAAAGTATTCAATGAGCTTATTTTGTCACCATCTCATACAGATGCGGAACATTATTAGTCTACTGTAATTTGTTATGTCATAATGTTCTATTGCGCTCATTTTACCTGAACAAATCCTCCACACCTAACTGTTAAATAAGTACCCTGTAAGATCCGAAAGTCATTGTGGTCTTAAAAGCATTGCCACGAGTGTGTGTAAAATTGCGCTTTAATAGTTGAAATGCTCCGCGGAGAGTGGAGAACGTGCATACATTGTGGGCGGGCAAGCCTGAAATCGGAGACGAGGTTATGATCTACCTTTAAAGCGCTAATTCATATTTTGAAATGAGACCTCCAGCCTCAGCCATGACAAGAACGTGGAGAAGAATTTGGGCGCACAACGACGCACTGAAGTTATTTACAATTTTTTAAGTGTATAGTTATGTTCACACGTAGTACATAGCATCGATGATATGTTAGCATCGATGCTATGTAAGTTTCAAAAATATTTCCAGTACGTTCAGACAGGCCGTGATCGACTTTGCTTCTATCACCCACTCGTGACTATTCATCGCTCACCCGCTGCCAAAACAATAATTACTGCGCCACACAGAGTGACCCGAGTATAATTGGTATGTATGGTCAAACGCGCGGAAGTTTGTGTACAGGGGTCATATGATGCGAAGCTTTTGTTTTGAATAATATTTTATTTGTCTTTATAAATCAACATAATAACACAATAACAATTCATTTGTAATATCGATAATACAATCAAGTAGCAAATACATGTGTTATAATACTTAATTTTAAATAAACCTTGTACATGTCAAAATTGACTGAACTCCAATATTATGCCAAAATAAAACACATGCATGCACACTATATTCTCTGGTAAGCACATGTAAATCAATATCTAAAGACCACATCATACTTTAGTTAAGGTCTGATTCTGAAAGAGCAGATTCTCAGCTTTAACTCATTGGATGTTCATAACTCAATGTAGAAAGAGAAGAATGCACAGTCCCTCATAATGTTACTTCTTAATAAGGGTTTAAAGTTTGCAGTCTATTGAAGCCCTCTGACTTGCAAAGTGTTGTGCTAAGGTGACAAATGGAGGATTAGAACTCAATGAAAATTTCTATGAAGGGATTATCAGATTGTCCTAAAACTTGGCGTACTACATAGACATATACTGTTTATCATAGTGCACAAGTACCAATGCAAGAACTTACTCCGGGAGATTTATGGGAGATTAAAATGAGACAAGTATTCAGGGTCGTGAAAAAGAAAAGTAATACAACAAAATCCAGAGAAGACACACATAAGTCTGATAAAAAGCTTTCAAAAATACCACTTCTAGATTGTTTGGTGCCTCCACATTTTAGAGTACTTAGCAAAAAGTATACTCTTTCAGGAAATACCCAAAACTAAAATTTGACCATGCATGCCAACCAAAACACATTGATTGAGCTCTAACTGAAGATCACACATTGCGACTTTTGGGTGGTTTTGTGGTGCCTGGTCATATATAAAAAAGAAAAAGATAAAAAGAAGGAACCCCCCAAAAAAGAAATAAACAACAAAACAACCCCCTTCCTTACCACACAGTATACACATTAGCCTACTTACCCCTATATACATCACATTACATTACAGTACCAGATGAAACAGACAGAATGATAATAGAAAAAAGTAGGGAAGAGGGTACATCACATGAATACATACATTGCATTATATTATAGCACCACATGAAACAGACATAATTACAATAGCAGCGAGTGAAGATAGCAGCGATTGCGCTCACATTACAAATAGTCACAAGCGCGGTGGGTGGTCTACCGCAAAGCGTCGATGCTTTGTCGCTGGATCCTGAGATTTACTCCTGCTAAACTCGCTGCAAGAATAGTTTGGAAACTCGCTTCTATCTCGTGACTATCTGCGTTCAGACAGCGTTTGGTCTCTACACTATCTGGTCTTCACCAAAATAGCATCGACACCTCGATGCTATCGCTCTACGTGTGAACGTACCTATTTTCAATGCACGGGCCGTGCGTCGCGTATGTGTGACAGGTCAACACACTTCTCTAATAATATCGATGTACAAGGCAGCAAAGATATTGGACGATAATTTTGAAATAAATGACAATCGTCTCTTTTTAAAAGTGGGCTACTAGACGTACTTAATGAAACTCCTTCATCCATTACTCCACCCGCACGAAATGTTTTAAACACTCTTATATTCTACATACCATCAAGGACTGGAACCCACTACCATCCAACATCCAGAGCATAGCAGATAACAACACATTCAAACTGCAAGTGCCCAATTCTTCCACGGCCAAGGCTCAGGAAATAAGAACTGATTAAGGAATAGTGCGCACACCCACATCCTTCTCGTTTGGTTTCAGACGCAAAGTTGAGAAGTATTGTCAAAAGGATGAATTCCAATTCAAGTTTGTTTCCGCTCAAAGTTACAATGAAAACAATGATACCAGTTTCAGTGTATTTGAGGCATAAAAAGATTGAATTATCATTATATGGCCAATTGGCTCCCCTCGTGATGACAGTGATTATCATTCCCTGAAGAAACTCCAAAATAAAGATTAACATTCAAGGAATCATTTGAAATTAGAGTAGAGAGTGTCCATTATAAGAAAGATATTGTTGGGGCGGTAAGCAATTAAGATTTACACTTAACCCATTGTCTATGGGTTAAAACTAAAAGAGGAGCGAACACCTGAGACAAACTTGTGTACGACAGGTACGTGTAAAATCAACTAAAGAGTAAAAAATACTCAACATTCTTTGGTTAATGGTTGTTAAGTTTGAAGAAAATAAATGATAACAGTCATAACATAAAACCCTCGTCCATGTAACCAACTCGGACTTGAGTTCTGTGGATGTCCTTTGCTACGTGAGTATGTTTAGAAAAGGCTGCTCACGGATTCCTGTTTAATATGGACTTCATGTGCAGGTCGCATTATACATTTTCTTCATACTCCACAACAGTTAATTACACCATAGGATGTCCAGTAAAGGGTTTTTTCTAAACCGAGGACCTTGGAACCATGAAAATTACTGTGTTATACATGTATCAGGAATCTTCTTATACTGGAGTAAAGAAACAGAATAATTTATAAAGACCCGGGACCATGCAAATTACCTTGTTACATCAGGAATCTATTTATTTTGGAACTCTTTATAATGAGTTTTCACTGTACACAAATTATGAGTGGTCCCCTCAAAATCAGTTTTGAGGGTTTTATCGTAAAATAATGGTGACCAATGACTTTTCAAACCTTTTCAGTAGTACAGTTAACCTTGCATAACTCAAAGTCGCATGAGTCGAACCTTACCTAAGTCGAATCAATTTTTTGGACCAAACTACCAAAAATATGCTATTTACATTTCCTAAGTCGAATTTGGCATGAGTCAAACTATTTTTTTGTGGTCCCAACAGATTCGACTTATGCAAAGATAACTCTATTGACATGTTGAATAATCCACTAAAAATCTAGGAAAATTGGAATCATTATGATGCAAGTACATAGTATATTATCATATGTTATACATGTATTTCTTTTTTCAGTTGAGAATTTATTTTCATGGCTTTGTTTTTGTGGATAAAATTGGTTAGATCTGAATATCAGGGAAAAGAGTGGAGACTTGTGACCACTTTTAAATATATTTCTCGAAGAAGGTATTAGAAAGGGGATATCCAACTTTAATGGTAAGTTGTCCTGAAAGAAAGGAAAATCAGAGGCGCAGATTGATGAAAGTTTGAACGAAACAAGCAATATTAATTTTTGAATTTGTAATCACAAGACATATTGGAAATCAAATTGGCCGAATCGGTAATGCCATTGTGATGCAGTGATGCAGTATGAAAAACTCTTCCATTTGTTCCAACACAAGAAATGACTAATTACTCAGTAGGATGCTTTTTCTCTGTGGAGAACCTATAACAACGCAATCTACAGTATGTTTTGAGTACTGCCCCGAGGGGAAAGGGTGCTTACCAGAAAACCAGAAATTAATGGCATAATAGTGAACGACAAACGCGAGAGTTGACCATGATCAAATTGCAAATTGAGATTTGCATCGCCATTATGTAATTATTGTGATATTTGGTTACAGCAAATATGAAGTGGAAGCACGCCCCCTGGTGTCGCCCTCTTGCCCTTGGTTATAAATTGATGCACAATCACACCTCAAAGTCGTCTCGTATATTTCTTTATTTGACTATACTATTGTGGTTTAATTAACCCCCGGCGCATATGTTTAGTGATCTCATTTTAAAAACATTTTATAACTTTTTTCTTATCAATCGTGGGATTTCTTCCAAACTTTCACTTCCCTGTTTCTCCTATTTTCCTGCTTTCACTTAAATCGACTTAGTGCAAAGGTTGGATTCTCATTGAATGGTATTTGTACATCCCGTAATTTTGGTTCTAGGTGAGGCAGCCATTAATATAGGTCACAAAATGTGAGTCTAAGACATAATTAGGCCAATTAAAAAAATATACATGTTTAGCGTCCCCGCCCGCTTCCTTTTTGGAGGCCGCCTGTTTTTGTTTTGTTTGTTTTTTTTTTTTTTGTGTAAACCCCCCCCCCCCCCTAAAACCCCCCAAAAGTGTAAATTTCATTTCATGATGGGTCAGTCAGCCATTTTGAAAAAAAAAGGAAAAAAAAAGGGCCTCCTCCTTCCTTTTTTCCAAAAAGGCAGGACGCTAAACATGTATATTTTTTTACTTGGCCTTAGTGCCATTTACACTACGGTTTAAACATTCAATCTTTGTTACATGGTTTTTTAGTTTGTATACATTAAATCATGATGATTTAGAGAAGCAAATCTAGGCCTACAGCTGGTATTTAAATTGTATTTATTGTAACATATTTTATATCATATTTTCATTATTAGATAAACTGTATGTAGAGAGAGCGAGAGACACAAGGTGTGTAAGAATAGAAGATTTTTTTTACTTTACGGTTATACTAAACATGCTCAGGCACTCATTTTCCTATACCAAATCAATTCCATTCTTCGAGTTTTGACCGAAAATTATACCTTACCTAACCCTAAATAATTGCAACCCATACCTAACTCTAACCCTATACCCAGGATTAATACAGCATTTATCTATTTATTTATTAAATATTGTGTGTATATGTATATATATGTTTCAATATAAATTTACTTATTGCTTCATATGTTGTGTTTGGTATGGTTTGTTCTGTTGAAGCAGAAAATGTGGTTTCTTAATTAGATTTTGTCCTAGGGGATGGGAGGGATGCATTTGAAATCTTGAAAATTTTATTCAAGCTTCCATTCTCTTAATAAACAATTTTTGGATCCTTTGTGATGAGAGAGAGAGAGAGAGAGGGGGGGGGGGAACGATCAGTCTGTGGCCTCATGCAGAATTATCTTTCTTTCCGAGTTGTGAATTTTATGACTCCGCCCACCAAAGGTAGTCTTCTCTCTTCTTTCGTATGAGATATTTGCTGCTATGCTATGTCTCGAAGGCGTTGTAACCAGTCGACAATCTCGTTGCTTGGGTTCGTTAGGTCGGGAGGGGTTCCCCCAGGTGGTCCGAGTTCAGTACACTCAAACAGTATGTGATGGGATGTTTGCTCGGGGGTGCCGCACGGACAAGCTGCTGATGGGCGGAGTCCCCAGCGGTGCATGCTGGCACTGAAACGGCCGACTCCGGTACGCAGACGGTTCAGAGTGACCCACTCTCTGCGGGGGAGTTCAGCACCTGGTGGAGTCTTGGTACCAGGGGCAATGGTTAGTTGGACAGGTTTAGCCGTCTCTTGCCAGTCATGCTTCCACTGCTCCATTAGGTTGAAGTTGGAGCGCATAAGGGATGCTGCGTGGCGGCTGAAAGGACGACGAGAGCGAAGACGTTGGCGGCCAAGATTTGGGGCTTCTGCAATACGGGCATGCAAGAGGTGGGAGTTATCCTGTTGCGCTTTCGTCACCAGCATGGAAGTATGATGTTCCCTACGGAGTGTCGGGGGAGCTATGCCTGAGAGAACTGGGAGGTACTTAACTGGAGTAGATCGTAGGCATCCAGTGACTAGTCTCATAGTGTCGTTTAGTGTGACATCCAGCTTTTTAGCATGGGCGCTCCTACACCATGCTGGAGCGGCATACTCTGCAGCGCTGTATACAAGTGCGATGGCGCCTGTTCGTAGGGTTCTTGTGTAGGCACCCCAGGAGGAGCCAGCAAGACGACGCAGGAGGTTATTCCTTGACGACACTTTGCCACGCACAGACTCGATGTGTTGTCTGAAGGTAAGCTGACGGTCCAATTTTACACCAAGGTACGTTGGGGTGGGGTTGCATGGCAACGTTGCACCATCGAGCTTGACCGTGAGCTGTCGATGGGCCTCCTTCGTGTTTAAGGTGAAAGGTGTCGATGTGGTTTTGATTGGGCTGAGCTTGAGTCTCCACTTCCTCAAGTACGCGGCCAGGACATCCATGTCTGTTGACAAGGCATTCTCTACCATCAACCAGTTTCTGTCTGTGTGCAAGAGAGCGAGGTCGTCTGCATATGCATACTTGGATGAGGAAGTAGGGGGGAGGTCGCTGAGGTAGATGTTAAACAGTGTGGGAGCCAGCACTGAACCTTGGGGTACCCCATTTTTGAGTCGGCGTCGTCGGCTGGTCTGTCCGTCACTCGTCTTGAGGATGAAGCTGCGGTTCGAGATGATGGTCGAGACAAACCGCACAAGGTGACGATCGGGTATGAGTTGCAATAACTTCAAGATGAGACCTTGATGCCAGACTGTATCATATGCTGCTGTAAGGTCCACCAAGACCACGCCTGCCTTGTGACCCTTTTCAAAGGCTTCCTCAATGTCATCAGTGAGATTGACTATCTGCTGGACAGTGTTCCGACCACGGCGAAAGCCTGCTTGCTCATCAGGGAGCTGGGGGTCGATGATGGGTTCTAAGCGAGCGAGAAGTAGTCTTTCCAGGAGCTTAAATGGGACACACAGAAGCGAGATGGGGCGATAATTCTTCGGGTCATCTTTTGGCTTGTTGGGTTTTGGTATGGCGATGACAGTTGCCTTGCGCCAGATCTTGGGTATGGCCAGGTTTGTGAGGCAGTTTGAGTAGAAGCCCCTGAGCCATTCAAGACATCGGGAGCCACAGTGGATGAGAAATTCTGGTGGGATGTTGTCTGGTCCCTGCGCCTTTCCACTTTTGAGTTGACGGATGGTTAGGGCGAGTTCCTCAATGCTGAAAGGAGTCGAGAGGAAGCCGTCGGCACCAGGGGCTTGCCACAAGGCTGATGAATCTTGCTTGACATGTAAAGCATGCTCCTTGCTGGCATCCCTGTACTTTCCGTTATCCAGGAGTTGCTTGGCAATGGCATTTGCGGACACAGGACATTGTGTTGGTTTTGCGCTTCTGCCCGTGAGACGGTTTAAGGTTTTTCCAGGCTAGCCTGCTGGAGTGAGTGAAATCCGGCACTACCAAAGGTAGTGCCGGAGTCATTATGAAAGCGGGACGGACGGAAAACCCGAAAACATAATGCCTCCGGCACCACCTTGGGTAAGCCGAGTTATGTTTTCCGGTTGTTTGTCCGTCCATCTCGCTTTCTCATTCTCTCAATAACTCAAGAACCACATGAGGTATGAACTTCAAACTTGGTGCTAGTATGTATCACCATAGGAAGACGATCTGATTAGATGTTTTCGCAAATGTAAGTCAAAGGTCATGGAGGTCATTTACCATGAAACTTCAGGTTTATGACTCTTGAATAATTGAAACCATTAACTTCAAATTTGGAACTTCTATATACATCACCATGCATAGTGAGACAAACGGATAAGATTTTTGTTCACGTAGGTCAAAGGCTACAGATCAAAGTGGTCATTACATGTGAAATTACTGGGTTTTTAAAAGCTTTTTTATCGCCATCTCTCAAATAGTTTGCATTCATGACTAGGAGGAGATGTTCAGACTTTTGGGTTATAAGGTGTAAGGCCAAATGTCAAAGAGGTCAATTAACATGTCATTGCGGGCTTTTTATTCTGGTTATCACAATATTTCAGGAACAGTTTAAGCCATCAACTGAATTAAGGCGGAAGCATATAGGAGACGCAGTCGCATTCATCTTGCTTGAAATTGAAATTGAAATGGTTTATTACAAGAAAACAACAACAAAAATACATGTACATGCAGCCCGATGGCTGATACCGTTTGCTTTGCAAAAGAAATGCATATATATATAAATAAACATTTCATATTTTAAAAATGGATCACAATACACCACAATAATATAGAATAACATATTCTTAAAAAGTTATGAAATTTTATAATGGCAATGCAATTAAAACTTTATGACAACTAGCTTTAGGCCAATGCAGAAAAGTCTGAGTACGGATAAGAAGCTCTGGCAATATTAAGTCACATCTGTAGATACATTGTATCTACATTATAACAGTGTTCTTCATCATAAGATTCCAATATTTATTTACATTAAACACTTAAGGAAACCCATTATCAACCCCCACTTCAAGGCCCAGGTGAACTGACTGAAGTATCTTTAAATAGTATTATCGTTCATCGTTAATAATGTCGCCTTTAACAGGACAGGCTGTAGACTGAGAACTGGTCATTACCCCCCCCCCCCCCCCCCCAAGTAATACATGTAACTGCCTTTGCAAAACTTTGGGATGAATGGTGTTCAAGAGTTACCTTCATTTGTGAGTGAATTTTAATGGAATGGAGACGATTCAACGAAATCTTGGATTGACCATCCATTTCATTCAATCCTTAGACAAAGGTAAATTTGACATGGATCATGAAAAATGCTACCCTTCAGCTCTCCATGCATGCCATGGTCAGGATTTATTGATCAAGGAAACATGATAGGCTACAATATCATTTTCTATGACTAAATAAATATGTAGGCCTACGGATTACAACGATACAAGGCTTCAATAACATAGAGCATATCAAAATCAATACAAATCCTCAAATGCTGACAAACTGATATTGTGAACAAAATCAGTAATCATATTTAGGCCTGCTGTAATCTGTAATTATAGTGTTGTTATTCTTTCACCGATACCATACATTGTGTTTTGTAAACCATGAAATAGAAGGCTAAGTTCAGCCAGTAATAAATAGCCATGCACCGGAATGATTGAGTCAACCGAGTATTTGTTAAGAGTATATTTATCATCCATCTATACGATCGTGATATCTTACAGTAATCATTTCAAGTTTCATGATAATAATCAATGTTGATACATGTAACGATATTTATTACAGATCGAGCATACGATCTTTAACACTGGGAATAAAATGCCGAAAAAATTGTTTACAAATAAATACATGTTGTTTAATAATATGAGATCACCAGGGGTGTCGATCCGTGTTCACGACTGGTTTACACACTTTATCCTATTATTGGGTGCGCAATATTTAGCAGGAGTCATATGAAACTTACATGATATAGCGAACAAAGCAATTACATCTTTATTTTTTTTTCAAATTTTGAATCCTTAAAGGATATTAAGCTATTTAAGAACTATATAGGCCTATATTGGGGGCCCGAAATTACGAGATATTCAAAGAAAATTATTATGCAAGGGAGCAAAGCGACCGAGCTTTGGAAAATTTTCGCATTTCAAACCTTCAAAAACTAGATTTCTAGTGCATTTACCCTGCGGATTCTTCCGATTTCACACTTTTTTTCCTTTCTCTAGCTCCTTTGCGTTTTTTACGCCCTCCAAAGGCCCAGGGCACGTGCCCTCTGCCCCTAGATACACCAATGAGCGAAGCGATCGAGCGGGGTAGGATGTATATCCCCCTCCCACACCTGGGAATTTTTCTAAAATCTGTCTATAAAACTTGCATTTTAGAGCATCCCAATTTTTGTTTTTCTTAATGAAAAGAAGGAATGCACGGATCTACACCAATGGACGGAACCACTCCATTGAGAATAACAATGCGAGGGAACAAATTTTCTTCGATATTTTCGCATTGAAATTATGGCATTTCTTATTTCTTGACTTCTATCATTATAATCATTAAAGAATGTGATGGTATTTCAATAACAAAGGTAATGAGTATGGGTAATTATTCTCATTTATTTCATCCAAGAATATTTGGGGGGGGGGGGGGGGTGATACAGGCCACCCCCACCTCAATTTTCTTTTGGGATATATACCCCCCCCCCCCCCCCCCACCCGCGATCGACACCCATGGAGATCACAAAATTTCTTGTCAACGCTAAAAAGAAGTGTAACGGACATGACACTTGTCTGCTTTTTATAAACCCCTACAGCATTGCTTTTAAATGTTCATTGGGTCATGCAAACTTCTTATTGGCAATCGTTCCATTTATCACAATTTACTACAAAACAATTGGAATCTGAAGTTCTTCTGGCATTAAATAATGAGACCCAATGATTACATGCTTTGAACAAAAATGTTGCCACATTTGGAACCCGAAAAATAATTGTTTGAAGAAAATTATGCCTAATATACTACACTCTTAATATTGTACCACACAAATTAAAGAGCTTGTTGAGCGCCTTTGTTTGATACTAAATTTGTCATGATGATGTTGTTGTTGTAATCATTTCTTTATTTCAAAGAAAAGTAAAGCAATAGACAAATTTGCATCATGCAAAATAGCAATAATAAAAACCAGGTCCATGAACCTATTCGGGTTCATATTTGGAGTTTCTGCCAATTCCGTGGTTTTTCTGGGAAGAGAACATTTTCCGTGGAATTGCCCATACCCGTTTATCCATTGTAGGCCTTCCAATTAGAATTATGGTCAATATCGCAATTGTTCAAAAGTCCAAAACTTTACATGAGCTAGTGATAGCGACCAAAGCAGTATCTATGGACAGTCTCAGTTCTCTACTTTGGCTCTAGTTTATATTTGGAACTGAGACGTCCAGCCTTAGCCTTGAAAAGAACCTGGTCCAAATCTGCCAAAGTCCTACGGGATTCTGTCTTCCAAAGCTGCAGTAGTTGCATGTACGTCTCTGGGAAGTCATTCTTCTTAACTCTGATGCCTTCAGCAGTACCCGCTGGAATTCCAAGGGCAACGTAAAGAGCGGTGAAATGACCCGGAAGGAGTTCTTGAGAGAGTGTTAGCAAATGCGCATCTGTTACTTCACGTAAATCTGAAAGGCTGGGATTCAAACAGAGCAAAAATATCTGAAATAAAAATAAATACATGAGGTAACTCTAAGTGTGTTTATACAGACCTGCTTTTCTCTCTCACCGTTTAGAGCAACTTGCCTCAAAAGTTGGATTTACCTCAAGTGTTATAAAACATTCAAATTCACAAGGGGGAAAAGGCTATACTTAACTCATTTATTCAAATAAATGAATAGAATCAGTGGCGTAGACAGATTCCAAATTGTGTGTGGGGGATGATTTCATTGGTGGTCAATTAAATTACATGCACACACACACACACACACACCCACACACACAGAGTTTTACATGGCTTTACTTCCTCTATTGTTCCTCCGTCCTCGGACAGTCGACGGAATAAGGCACAAATTCATTGTTCGACGCTCGAGGATTATTGTCCGGCTTCCGAGGACCATTGTTCTCATGATTTTTTTTGTTCTCTGTCCGAAAATGTCCTCGGACATACGGTTAAACACGCCCACACCCACACCCACACCCACACCCACACTTTGCACTTTACATCGGCGCTCTCGCCCAAATATCAACCCCCTAGCCTGTTTCTACAAGCGAGCGAAGCGAGCGAGCAAAAATATACTCACTTGATAGTATTTAACTATTTACATCATAATGTGTGTCAAAGCAATTACACGAGATAAGTTTATGTGGACGGTCATCTGCTACTTGATATGATGATTCTTGGGCTACTTGCAACCCTAATCCAACAAATTCTAAGCTTTACGAGCGGCGTTGGAAATAAATGACATTTTCCTATCCGTAAAATGCTATTTTGTCATCAAAGTACATTACAATCATTATATTTAAAGGGATACTAAATCGCAGATTGTGGACGTTTTTATGCCGCGAGAGGGCACCGTGATCGTTACCTGATTATGCCGTTGCGCCGTGGGGCGCAGGCTTCGGACAGACTAGTCGCTGCGCAACATGCACGCTCCACCTGAGCTCGAGCTCTTGTGCGAGAATCGGTCGGCTTTGTGCAGTCCGAAATATAATCCCAGTAGTCCGACGGACGCGTTCGACGCACATGAATGGGGCTTACGCAATCCTGACTCTCCCACGGCCGCCTGGTGGCTTATCCTTTAAAATTTGTACACCTTGTTGTCCAAATCTTGTAAGATGCTCAGATTTCTCACTACCCTGGTAATAAATATACGGATACCTTGCCAAACAGTTCATTTTCTAAATTGTACGAGCGAACGAAGCGAGCAAGCCATAACTTACACCGAAAATGTTATTTTCCCACAAAAGATATTTATGTAGATGATCACCTCTTACTTGATATGAGGGATTTTCGCACCTTCCATGAACAAAGGCATCCAACAATTTTAAGTTTTACGTGTGAGCCCCTCTCCCCCCTCCAAAAACCAAATATGACATTTCAATATATTTAAAATGCTTTTTTTTTTAATTAAGATGTTCCATCTACAACCATTATTTTAAGAATGATATTTTTGCATATTATTCGCATCCCAAATTGTTCTATAGATTATTTTACAAACCATATTCGTACACGTTGTTATCCACATCTCAACATAATAATCAAGTATATCGTAGCCTCGTTATGAGGATATTCCGTGCTCGAAACCATCCATTTTATATTTTTCACGAGCTAGCGAAGCGAGCGAGCCAAAATATTCATCTAAATTATATTTTTGTCATAAGAAATATATCTATATCTATATCTATATATCTAAGTGTCACTTATATAATTTTAAAAATTACTTTCCCCTGGAAAACCTGGGGTATGATTGTACATGCCATTCCCCACCTAAAATCCTGGGGTCTGCATACCCCCACCCCCACTCTTTCCCCCCCCCCCCCCCCGGCCTACGCCCCTGAATAGACTAGAAAAGAATGTAAATTGCAGACCCACTTCCACCTTATCACATGAAATTAAACTTGAATATAAAATTGACAATTCACAAAGAAACAAACAATGAACAAACAACAAATGGTTTACGAAATATATGACATCATTTTTAAATAGGAATTCCACTCTAAAATCAAGTTGGTTTGAAAAGGTGAAGACAAATTAAAGAAACCGATTAATTAAAGTTATAGCAAAATCCGACAAGAAAAAAGAAGTTATGAATTTCTTAAGTTGTTATCAATCAAACAAATTGGCAACCCCGTGACGTCTTGCGAGCTCCTCTCCCATTTGCCCTGTCCTAAAAAGAAATCACAAATTTCCATTTTCTCTAAATACATGATCATCCATGCACCCTAGATTTCAAATGATGTTTTCATATATAGCCTACAGAAAAAAGATGTATTTCTTTATCAGTAACTGAGAAAATGGAAATCCACATGAAACTTTCTGTACAACTAAAACAAATGAAAGAGGAGCTCACAAGACACGTCGCGGAGTTGCCTATATGTGTATGATCGATTATAACTTCAAATTTTCATAATTTTCTTATTTCTTAAACGGATTTTGCTCAAACGTTCATTAATGTTTTTCTCTTATTTTTATGCTATTACTCAAATTAACTAAATACCAGGGTGGACTTCCCCTTTAACAAACAATAAAATTGACACCCTGAAAATTAATAGAAATACAAGATTGAATTGTAAATATTGAATTACTTTTGAGTTCCATCTCTAGAAGGAGAATTTGGTAGCCTCTCTGATGACAGCTGACCTTTCATTTGCTCTGAAATATATAAATGTATATATGAAGCATATTATATATATATATATATATATATATATATATATATATATTTATATTTGATTGAAATGATGAGATAGATTGTGGAAATATACAAAAGGAATACTTCATTCTTGAATTTAGACACGTGCAAATTTACCACAAAAAATTCTTACTTTTCCATATGTGCTGCACTCACCTTCAAGCGCCCACTCACATTTTAATATTTAAATATCCACGTGCGCGTGTACATGGTGGATATATTCAGTGTTCCATATAATTCCAAGAGCTTTGCCGCCGCGGAACTCCAGGTACGTGAACGCTAAACAAATTTTACCTCAATTTGGGTTCAGTTTATTTGAAAAAAAGAACAAGATAAGATGAAAATTTGTATTGACATACCAAGACAAATCTTTTTATATCACTGTGTGCTGTCACAAATCCACAATTTGACCATTGTTTTGATTTTTGCAATGCGTTTTGCTGGCAGCGAAGATATTTCCGCCGCATTGTAGCGCCGATTCGAAAGATTCAAATCAGCATGATCAGTTAGTATGGTTAGTGTGCCACCGCTTGGACCGCCGATATATCACCGGACGCATGGGGAAGGAGGGGAGGGGAAACCTACCTGGGAAATCGGTTCTGCCAAGAGTCTCTGGAATGTTTTCTTCTTTGGGTGACGGTGGTCGAACTTGACTTGGAGGAGCGGGCTGATGACTTAGTACCTCTCCGGGTTCTGATTTGAAAATATAAAGAAAACAATACTGGTAATCACCTCCAGTGGAAAAAAAACAAGTCGATACCAGCCACAATCAATGAAAAAATGTGGAAACCAATTATTGGACAAAATAATGAATGATATTGGCTACTTGATCAGGTCTTTGGCCAGCAGATTTGGGATTGAATGCCTCCGCTTTTTCAATATTACTATTGTATTACAATTAAGGACCGCCATAGGGAATAAACATAATCTTATGAGATCAATATCTTGATAAATATATTTCTCTTTCTTCATGCTTATCATATTTAGCCAAGTGATAAACAGGTTAGCAAATGAAACAACAAACTCTTCTTCTTCTCCTCCTCCTTCTTCTAAATCTTTCCTTCTTCCTGTCGCTTAACTTATTCTCCTTACCTGACAAATAAATCGGACAGATAATGTCTGTCGTTGCACTTTGTTCCAGAATGAACTGAACGAAGACTTTGGATTTGGATTTGTCAGTGGCTGTAGTGTTCACAACGAAGGGTATATTGACCTCAACTGATTTATGAAACAATCTTTCTTGCCGCCTCTATGAAGAAAGACATAATGTTAACTTAATAATAATAATAATAATAATAGTAATAATAATAATAATAATAATGTTAGTAAAAATTATTTTGATGATGATGATAATAGTGGCCAGAATTAATAAATAATCAGGTTACAAAAACAGTCCCTTCATACAGTCTAAAATTTAGTAAATATACAGTGAGTCCCAGAAAAAAGTTAACAGTCAGAAAAAGTCTTCCCAAATGGATATTTCAAAATTTTTGAAGCAAAATATCATACCTGTGGATAGTTTACAGTCTCTTCTATTAAATGACACCTACAACTCTTGCTATATTTTACGCTCGAGTGAGCAGAGATCACTTTGTGAAAAGGTGCAAAATCAAGACTTGACAAGAATTCGTATTTGTTCTGGCTCTAACAGGAGAGTTGAGAGTTATGAAAAAGCTTAGAATTTTTCATTTTTTAATCAATAATAGACAATTTATGAGAGAAGAAATTTGTTCCCTGTATGTACTAATGCAGTGTTTTGAGTGTTTTGAAATATTCCTTTGGTAAGCGTTAATTCAAGCTGGATTTCCCAGTAAACCATGAAGTTTCCATAGGATATGTCAGCACATACAGAAAACCAAACTTACTCTTTCATAAAATTGCATTTTAAACGGAAATCCAACCTTGATTTTTGTCTATTGACATTCTATGAAGCGTAAATTGCTGATTAATTTGATACCAAATTTACCAAAATTGTACAGCTATGAAGAAAGTTATAGAATGTTTTAGATCTCACCAAACACTTCTTTCACCCGTCGTCTGCTGCACATGGGGGCCGCCATTTTCCACGAATGACGTATCTGTGGACAACTGGCTAGTCTAGATTGTGTCCCTTTTTTATATTCTTTTATTTGGTTTATTCCCCTACCCTGCTCTTTCTCCACATGCATATCCCACACAGGGCGCAACTCTCCAGTAATCGCGCGATCCCCAAAATTGGGTGGAATTGCGAAGGACTTTTATTGTTCGGATCGCGCGATACGGAGACACAAAAAAAAAATTGGGGCAAGTTCTATTATGTTTCTCTGAATACTTGTTCTTGAAATATTGCTCTGAATATTTAATTATTTAATTAGATTGTTCACTTTTTGAAAAAGCGAGGCCACAAACCAGTAATTAATCCAGAGTACAATTGCCATTGTGTGTTACAGTTGAAATTCCAGAACACCGTTTTAACCCAGAGTCATGAATCATAGTTATGTTCATACGTAGTACATAGCATCGATGCTATGTAAGTCTCGAAACTATTTCCAGTACGTTCAGACAGGCCATGATCGACTTGCTTCTATCACCCACTCGTGACTATAATTCATTGCTCACTCGCTGCCAAAACAATAATTACTGCGCCACACACGGTGACCCGAGTATAATTGGTATATATGCATGGTCAAAACGCGCGGAAGTTTGTGCACAGGGGTCATATCATGCGAAGTTTTTGTTTTGAATAATATTTTATTTGTCTTCATAAATCAACATAACAACATAACACAATAACAATTCATTTGTAATATATTGATAATACAATCAACTTAGCAAATACATGTGTTGAAATAATTCATTTAAAATAAACCTTGTACATGTCAAAATTGACTGAACTCCAATCTTATACCAAAATAAAACACATGCACACTATTATCTGGTAAGCACATGTAAATCAATATCTAAAGACCATATCATATATATAAAAAGAAAAAGATAAAAAGAAGGAAAACAAAAACAAAAACAAAAAACCCCTCCCTTACCACACACTTATACACAGTAGCCTACTTACCCCTACATCACATGAATACATACATTACATTACAGCACCAGATGAAACAGACAGAATGATAATAGAAAAAAGTAGGGAAGAGGGTACATCACATGAATACATGCATTACATTATATTATAGCACCACATGAAACAGACAGAATTATAATAGTTGCGAGTGAAGATAGCAGCGAGTGAAGCAGCGATTGCGTTCACATTACAAATAGTCACAAGCGCGGTGGGTGGTTTACCGCAAAGCATCGATGCTTGTCGCTGGATCCTGAGATTTACTCGCTGCCAGAATAGTTTCGAAACCTAGCTTCAACTCGCTTCTATCTCGTGACTATCTGCGTTCAGACAGCGTTTGGTCTTAAAACTATCTGGTCATTACCAAAATAGTCTCGAAACCTAGATAGCATCGATGCTATCGCTCTACTCGCTGCCAGAATAGTTTCGAATCCTAGCTCGTGACTATCTTGTGACTATCTGCGTTCAGACAGCGTTTGGTCTTAAAACTATCTGGTCATGACCAAAATAGTCTCGAAACCTAGATAGCATCGATGCTATCGCTCTACGTGTGAACGTACCTAATTAATGACACTCGACCGCAAAAGGTTGGGAGAAACGACAGCTGCAAAACACAATGGCAATTGTTGTGTTCTGAATTTTTTTTATACACACCGAGTCGCGCTCTGTGTGGGATATGCGTGTAGAGAAAGAGCAGCATTGGGGAATAAACCAAATAAAAAAAAAGAAAAAAAGATAGAATCTACGCTAGGAATTGTCCACAGATACGTCATTCGTGTACTAAGTCCACTGCAAACATAGAAAATGGCGGCCCCCATGCATGTGCAGCAGACGACGGGCGAAAGACGTGTTTGGGGGATCATCATTCTATAACTTTCTTCATTGCTGTCCAATTCTGCTAAATTTGGTATCAAATTAACCAGCAAGTTACGCTCCATATAACATCAATAGAAGAAAATAAGGTTGGATTTCTCTTTAATGATCAGAACAAGAACGTTTATAAGCCTTTTCAAGACTCTGAACTTTGCTGATACCGGCCTGAACCACTACAAATTTGTGTCAACCATGGATTTTGCACCATTTCACAACAATGACTATTGTTCGGTCAAGTGTAAAATATGGTTACATGTTTTGGTGTCATTTGATAGGAGAAACCCTAAGCTATCCATAGGTATGAACATATTTTGAAATGTTCATTTGGGGAGATTTTTTCCAGCTGGCAACTTAACAAAAAAAGTACATAAATCCGAATAGCCAAGAATCGTTCAGTTTCTAGTCGGTTTGGAATCGATTTGGCGATATGACTGAGGTATAGTCAACTCACCTTTATGCCTATGTCCTTGCTGTCTGCAATACAGGTGACTTTAAGATCTCCAGAACGCCATGCAATGAAAAACTCTTCACCCTTAATCGGTGCCATGTATCCGTGTTCGGGCTGATTATTTTTGGATAAGAAGAAAGTCTTATATATAGATCATGCAAAAGTATAATTCGTATAAGGAAAATATGCTATTTTTATTGAAAGGCCTGCAGAATATTACGTAATAAATACCGATTTGTAGAAAAGGTGGAAACGAGTCTTCAGAATATTCATTGTTTTTATCAATAATTCATATTATTATTTTCATATAATATCTTATGCAAAGTGAGGTAAACGTTCTTTTTAATGTCATTGACTTGTGATGTAAAAATATGACAATAAGAACTATTTTAAGTGAGAATGTGAATTGTTGACACAATAGCGTAAAGTCTTTGAACAAACTGCGTTAAAACTTCTCCCCTTTCCCTTTCATACCTCTGATTTTCCGAGGTTATTATCTCTTATGCGGAGCCTCAAGAGATGCTCAGCGTTCCTCGGAGCAGATTCCGGTACATACGGTGTACAGATGACACGTTTGCCGAAGAATGTCCTTGTAATGTAGGCAATAATCCACCATTCAGAGAAGTGGTCGATGTAAAGATCAAGGTCTCGCTCTCTTAGAACACATTGAGGGTCATCATGTGCAAAAGTAATCAAGGAAAAGCTGTCGAAGCCTTTTAATAGAAAACATGACTTGCAATCCGTTATCATGTTGAAGAATAACGAAGAAAACAACTACACTGTATATAACATAACATTTTAAAACACCCACCTATAGTAACAATAGATCACTCCACCTAATTCTTGTTCCACATTTAACCCGATGGGTTAAGATCGAAAATAATCAGGAATCGCTTTTTGAAACTGGTTTATGTGACTCATTTTTTAAAAATAGGCTAATGAAACGTGTTTTGATATTTTGGACCGTGGGTTGTAAAGATGCCCTGCCCGGTTTCCATGGGAAAGAAAAAATAAAGAAAAGGGATGATATCATCATTCCGTGTGAAAAAGATAGAGATCATATTCTTACTGCTTTTCCGATAGTACGCTCCAATTGATGCAGTATCGAGTCTCGTAAAAATGGCAGCGTGGGGCATCATCACTTTGACTGGTGTGCTGAACTTTGCATCAGATGGTGACATTTCAAGACCAACACAGATGATTGCTTCGTTCTCCTGTAGCAGGTCCAACAGTTCAGGTGGAACTTCAGTTATTGCTTTCACAGTGATATCTTTAACGCCCCAAGGCTCATTTTGAGAAATCTGGACCTCAATGTGATTCTTCTCAAGGCGAATCACGCCTGACTGTTCATTGGAATCGTCTATAGAATGAGAAATATCAACGGAACTTTGTTCTACGACTTCTTCAGGAGCTGATGCAGAGTCCACGTCCAGCTGCTGTAGATATCCCTTTACATCTTCCGGTTTTGCAGTCTTTTTTTTCGTTTCTTGATCCACTTGTTCCTCGGTACTTTCACTCCCTTTTTGTGAACCACCGGCTTGATCTAAAAATAAACAAGTGAAAACTGATTTTCATGTTCAGACGTATACCAAATCATATGTTCCTTGCCTAAAGTCATCATTGTTTTCACATGAGTTATGTAAATTATGGGAATCTGTGATGTGTCTAATTGACTGTAAATGCTTGGAAAAGACACAGGCATATTGCGATATAACAGTGGTAATAAAGGTCGATGTGTGATGTGTTTTTTTCTTACAATGGAAGAGATATTTTATACCCAAACTCAAACGAAATTTCCTTTAAAGGGAAATTCAACCTTAATAGAAAGTTGCTTTGGAAGAAAGCAGAAAAATCAGAGAAGCAGATTGGTGAAAGCTTGAACGAAATCGGGCAACATGAGAGTTATGAATCGGTAACATCACTCTTATTTAGCGGCTGACAACTCTCCCATTTGTTCTAACATACAAGATAAATAAAATGTCCCTTTCTGAAAAAAATGTATAGGCCTACTCGGTTGGACCTTTTTATTTTTGGAGGACCTGTGATAATATGATATCTATAATATATTTCGAGTACTGCCCCGAAGGAAAAGCAGTTAGGGGAGAAAATTAATGACATTTTAGTGTACGGCAAACGGGAGAGCTGAACGGGAATGCGTCACAATCGACAGACTAAATGGCCAATTGAGATTGGCATAGATTTAATGATTTTCGATTTTATTTTTCAAACATTGATAAAATTTTTACTATTCATCTGATTTCCTTCAAACTTTCGCCATCCTGTTTCTCTTATTTTTCTTTTGTCGTACCAATGAACCGATTCCGCTTTAATGCATCACGAACGTCATGAATAAGTCAATTAAACCATCTTGTTTTTTATTGCTTACATTGCTTACAGTGGCAAATGTAGATTAATGTCTTGCCAAAGAACATGAGTGCTCTGGCAGGGATTTGAACCCCGTACTTTGTTGTTCATAGTCCGGAAACTTATCCACTAGACCACAACCTCTACCTCACCAACAAGTATGGAAAAAAGGCAAAGTAATAAGTTGGAACATACTAACTATTGGGCTTACCATTATCACACAGCGCTTGTTTACTACGGAGGTACTGAACTACATCAAGATGTCCATTTTCTGAAGCCAGGGAAAGAGGTGTGCTACCAGTCTTGTCACCCTTATCAAGGTCTCCTCCTTTACTGATGATATACTGTACAATGTCAAGATGACCATTAAAGGATGCCTTGTGAAGAGGTGTTCTACCGTCCTTATCAGTCTTCTCTAAATCTGCTCCTTTACTCACAAGAAAATCTACTACATCGAGATGACCATTATACGATGCCTTCAGAAGAGGTGTTCTACCAGTCTTGTCACCCTTATCAAGGTCTCCTCCTTTACTGATGATATACTGTACAATGTCAAGATGACCATTAAAGGATGCATTCTGAAGAGATGTGCAACCGCCCTTATCAATCTTCTCTAAATCTGCTCCTTTACCCACAAGAAAATCTACTACATCAAGATGACCCTTAAATGATGCCTTTTGAAGAGGTGTGCAACCGTCCTTATCAGTCTTCACTAAATCTGCTCCTTTACTCACAAGAAAATCTACTACATCGAGATGACCATTATACGATGCCTTTAGAAGAGGTGTGCTACCACTATTGTCACCCTTATCAAGGTCTCCTCCTTTACTGATGATATACTGTACAATGTCAAGATGGCCATTAAAGGATGCCTTGTGAAGAGGTGTTCTACCGTCCTTATCAGTCTTCTCTAAATCTGCTCCTTTACTCACAAGAAAATCTACTACATCGAGATTACCATTATACGATGCCTTTAGAAGAGGTGTTCTACCAGTCTTGTCACCCTTATCAAGGTCTCCTCCTTTACTGATGATATACTGTACAATGTCAAGATGGCCATTTAAGGATGCATTCTGAAGAGATGTGCAACCGTCCTTATCAATCTTCTCTAAATCTGCTCCTTTACCCACAAGAAAATCTACAACATCGAGATGACCATTATACGATGCATATTGGAGAGGTGTCCTGCCCGTACTATCACCCTTATCAAGGTCTCCTCCTTTACTGACGATATACTGTACAATGTCAAGATGACCATTATACGAAGCTTTTTGAAGAGGTGTGCTACCAGTATTGTCACCCTTATCAAGGTCTCCTCCTTTACTGATGATATACTGTACAATGTCAAGATGACCATTAAATGATGTCTTGTGAAGAGGTGTGCTACCGTCCTGATCAATCTTCGCTAAATCTGCTCCTTTACTCACAAGAAAATCTACTACGTCGAGATGACCATTATACGATGCCTTCTGAAGAGGTGTGCTACCAGTATTGTCACCCTTATCAAGGTCTCCTCCTTTACTGATGATATACTGTACAATGTCATGATGGCCATTAAAGGATGCCTTGTGAAGAGGTGTTCTGCCGTCCTTATCAGTCTTCTCTAAATCTGCTCCTTTACTCACAAGAAAATCTACTACATCGAGATGACCATTATACGATGCCTTTAGAAGAGGTGTTCTACCAGTCTTGTCACCCTTATCAAGGTCTCCTCCTTTACTGATGATATACTGTACAATGTCAAGATGACCATTAAAGGATGCATTCTGAAGAGATGTGCAACCGCCCTTATCAATCTTCTCTAAATCTGCTCCTTTACCTACAAGAAAATCTACTACATCGAGATGACCATTATACGATGCATATTGGAGAGGTGTCCTACCCGTACTATCACCCTTATCGAGGGCTCCTCCTTTACTACCGATATACTGTACAACGTCAAGATGACCATTTATTGATGCCTTATGCAGAGGTGTCCTGCCAGTACTATCAACCTTCTCAAGATCTACTCCTTTGCTTACGACATATTGAACTATTTCAAGATGACCATTGAAGGATGCATTGTGAAGAGATGTGCAACCGTCATTTTGGCCCTTCTCGAGATTTGCTCCTTTACTCACAAGAAAATTTACTACTTCGAGATGACCATGTGTTGAGGCCTTATGCAGCGGTGTCATGCCCGCAAGATCAACCTGCTCCAGATCTGCTCCTTTACTCACGAGAAAATCTACTACATCGAGATGACCTTTATATGATGCCTGGTGAAGAGGTGTGCTGCCAGTCTTGTCACCCTTATCAAGGTCTCCTCCTTTGCTGACGATATACTGTGCAACATCAAGATGACCATGTATTGATGCCTTGTGCAGCGGTGTCATGCGCGTACTATTAACCTGCCCCAGATCTGCTCCTTTACTCACGAGAATATCTACTACATCGAGATGACCATTATACGATGCCTCGTGAAGAGGTGTGCTACCCGTGTTGTCACCCTTATCAAGGTCTCCTCCTTTACTGATAATATACTGTACAATGTCAAGATGACCATTAAAGGATGCCTTGTGAAGAGGTGTGTTACCAATTTTGTCACCCTTCTCTAAATCTGCTCCTTTACTCACAAGAAAATCTACTACATCAAGATGACCCTTAAATGATGCCTTTTGAAGAGGTGTGCTACCGTCCTTATCAGTCTTCACTAAATCTGCTCCTTTACTCACAAGAAAATCTACTACATCGAGATGACCATTATACGATGCCTTTAGAAGAGGTGTTCTACCAGTCTTGTCACCCTTATCAAGGTCTCCTCCTTTACTGATGATATACTGTACAATGTCAAGATGACCATTAAAGGATGCCTTGTGAAGAGGTGTGTTACCAATCTTGTCACCCTTCTCTAAATCTGCTCCTTTACTCACAAGAAAATCTACTACATCAAGATGACCCTTAAATGATGCCTTTTGAAGAGGTGTGCTACCAGTTTTGTCACCCTTATCAAGGTCTCCTCCTTTACTGATGATATACTGTACAATGTCAAGATGGCCATTAAAGGATGCCATGTGAAGAGGTGTTCTACCGTCCTTATCAGTCTTCTCTAAATCTGCTCCTTTACTCACAAGAAAATCTACTACATCGAGATGACCATTATACGATGCCTTTAGAAGAGGTGTTCTACCAGTATTGTCACCCTTATCAAGGTCTCCTCCTTTACTGATGATATACTGTACAATGTCAAGATGGCCATTAAAGGATGCCTTGTGAAGAGGTGTTCTACCGTCCTTATCAGTCTTCTCTAAATCTGCTCCTTTACTCACAAGAAAATCTACTACATCGAGATGACCATTATACGATGCCTTTAGAAGAGGTGTTCTACCAGTCTTATCACCCTTATCAAGGTCTCCTCCTTTACTGATGATATACTGTACAATATCAAGATGGCCATTAAAGGATGCATTCTGAAGAGATGTGCAACCGTCCATATCAATCTTCTCTAAATCTGCTCCCGTACCCACAAGAAAATATACTACATCGAGATGACCATTATACGATGCATATTGGAGAGGTGTCCTGCCCGTACTATCACCCTTATCAAGGTCTCCTCCTTTACTGACGATATACTGTACAATGTCAAGATGACCATTATACGAAGCCTTTTGAAGAGGTGTGCTACCAGTATTGTCACCCTTATCAAGGTCTCCTCCTTTACTGATGATATACTGTACAATGTCAAGATGACCATTAAAGGATGCACTGTGAAGAGATGTGCAACCATCCTGATCAACCTTCTCTAAATCTGCTCCTTTACTCACAAGAAAATCTACCACATCGAGATGACCATTACACGATGCATATTGGAGAGGTGTCATGCGCGAACTATCAAACTTCTCAAAATCCTCTCCTTTGCTGACGAGATATTGAACTATTTCAAGATGACCTTGAAATGATGCCATCTGAAGAGCTGTGCTCCCATTTTCATCTTTCTTCTCAAGATCTGCTCCTTTACTAATGAGAGACTTAACAACATTAATGTGTCCATTATTTGAAGCAAAGTGGAGAGGTGTCCAGCCATCATCATCACTCTTCTCCAGATCTGCTCCTCTGCTGATGAGATATTGAACTGTGTTAAGATCTCCATGATGTGATGCATTTTGAAGAGGTGTCCAACTGTCATTGTTACTCTTTTCAAATCCGGCTTCAGTTCCAAACACACACTGAGCCACGTCGAAATGACGAATATCCATGATTAGAATTACTTTGAATTACTAGCACTCAGAAAGGGAATGTCATTTACCTTTGTATTCTCAACTGAATAGGCCTAATAATATACTTTTTTATCTATGGCTCTTTCATTTCATTTTATTGTTTAGCTGCGTGATTCAGATATGGTGTATATAAGGTGGGTAAGCTGTCCGCTTAGCTAGATAGACTGAGCATGCGATCTTCGTGATAACGTGATGGTACTGCAATGTGACACCTTCGATGCGTGATGATTTTTTTTTAATGAAAGTGAATCACTTTCTTCCCATTAATTTTGATTGAATTATTAACGCTTACTCTAGGGTTTCCTTTGGAAACATTCAAGTATTCCATGCATCCATTAACATATCCAATACATATATGTCACATATTAATCACTTCCTCAAAGTAGTCAAATCTTCGTAGGCATGTAATGCAACGGTTATTCTAAAAGAAAGTTGCCCATGTCGTCAAAAAGATAGGTGTCGAATTTATCTAGCGTTGCACTCGGCGACATAACTCTAGTGTATTTCATTTGTTGCCGATTCAGTCGAAATAACTCGAATCCATGATTCAAAATGATCAGAGAGGCAATGTCCTTCAGAGAATTGTTAAGCACTTTACATGTTCAATCTAAATATAGAAACTTCATTATTTATCTCACTAAAATAGGCGTAATGATGTCATGTATTTCTATTTAAACTTTTCGTTTTAGGGCCATGGTTCAGCCTTAATAGTCTATATAATGTTGGTTTGCTGTCCGATTAGATAGCTATGATATCCAGGTGTGGTATGCAGTCGTCTACAACAACTTTTTTGGAGCTGCAAAATGACGTCTTCTTACTATGATGATTATTTCACTGAAAATAAATGACTTCTTTTACTTTCCAAACATTCAAGTTTTCCATGGATCCATTAGTATATCCAGTGCACGTATGTCACTTCTTAATCACTTCCCGCAAAGCAGACCAATATCCGTACGTGTATGGCAACGGTTATTCCTTAATAAGGATGCCACCTATTTCGTCAATGAGACAGGTGCCAAATAAGTGTTCCATACAGCTCGACGACATAACTGTAGTTTATTTCATTTATTGCCGAGGTCGATTCAGTAATATCGAGCTTTCTCTAGCTGTGGTGTTTCTGCTGTTACATTCGATAATTGCTACATGACTGGCTTTCCTAACGTGATGCGAGTGCGATGTTCCGCAAAAATATTTGTTGGTAGTAATAATGACTAAATTTAGTTTGTATTTGCATTTCGACTCGCCAAATAAACAATAGGCACAGTCGACTGGGTTGTCATGAATAGGCAAGGTCAATAGAATTCATTCATCTTGAACCTTCTGTAGCAATATATAAATTATTTGTCGAATAATATAAAAACCTCCTTTTTATTTCCTCGCGTTCAACGTACCGTAATACAGGTTGAATAGAATTACATTTGTTATATTTTGCCTACAAAATCTTAATCACATCGCCAGTGGCTAAGGTTTTAGCGTTTTGAAATGTCCATTTATGTTACCTTTCCATTGACATGAAAAAGAAATTACATCAACATTAGATTTAATTTATATATGGAATGTTGTGATTGTTCCTCTTCACCCTGATATCCCCTCACCCCGATTATAAAGGTATTTAAAACGACAATGTTCCCAAAATAATTGGTTTCTCAGTGGTTGACATGTCAACTCGAAATTTCTCCATTAAAAGTGACAACTAGAGTCAACTCTTGTTTTTTGGAATATCGTGAAATAGTAGAGAAGAACCATCTTCATACTGCTACGGGACCATACAAAAAAAATCATGCCAATTTGAGGAAAAAACTCAGCCAAAAACTGATCGTCGGAAAAGGACAACACCGACCGACCGTAGACGGAGTAATGCTGTCTCGACGCCGGCAGAATCGGGGACAGACGAACTGAACTCCAGTATTGATGATGAACTAAGTCTTACTGGTCAATCAAGCGGTCACTCCGGGGCCCGAGCCAAGACAATACTGAAAAACGCTATTGAAAAGCAGATTGCCCTTTCACTGCGGTCATCAAGCCTCATCAAACGCATAGCTGACGATGTTTATGACGTAATAGCTACAAAGCTGGAGGAGCGAGAAAGTTTATCAAGCTGTCAACATGGACTTGATGAAATACGCAGATGAAGTAGGAGCTATGAAACAGAAACTAACTGAAATGAAGAAGGAAACGAAAACGCTTCAAGATGGGAAGGAAGATGCAGAGTAATATAGTGGGAGAAAGGGCCTCCGGATATATGGCATCCCCGAAGGACCATGAGAAAAGACAGATGAACTTGTTTTGGATGTGTTCAACACGAAGCTTGGTCTTGCAGTTCAAGTGGATGCAATAGACCGTAGTCACCGTTTCTCTCCGCGTCCGAGGCAGGATACAGATCAAGATCGCGAGTCATCGACATCGGCATCGTACGCGGGCGCGACGAGGAGGAATAAACCGAGACCCATAATTGTCAAGTTCAGCCAATATAACGTCCGCAGTGATGTCTACAAGGCCAGAACGAGACTTAGGGACGTTGATGGTCCAAAGATCTTTATCAAGGAGGATCCTACTGCCAAGCGGGCCAGTCTCTTCTGGGAACTTGTTAACAGCAACCCTGATAGCAGAGAGTGGTAAAAATGACGTGATATTGACGTGATATTTACGTCGTGGTTTACGTCTTTTTTACGTCCTGTAATTACGTCAATAAGACGACAACTTGCACCAACGCAAGACATCATGAGGACGTCTTATTTTAACGTCATCTTTACGTCTTCCAGGTCAGTGAATGACAACTTCATGACGTCTTGCAAATCACCAAATGACTACTTTTGGACGTCTTTTTGACGTCTTGCAGGTCATTAAATGACCACTTTATGACGTTTTTAGACGTCTTGCGGGTGGTAAAAAATGACGTGATATTTAAGTCATAGTTTACGTCTATTTAACGTCCTGTAATTACGTAAATAAGACGACAACTTGCACCAACGCAAGACATGGTGAGGACGTCTTATATTGACGTCATCTTTACGTCTTGCAGGTCACTGAATGACGACTTCATGACGTCTTTTGGGCGTCTTGCAAATCACCAAATGACGACTTTGTGACGTCTATTGGACGTCTTGCTGGTCACTAAATGACCACTTTAGGACGTCTTTTAGAGGTCTTGCGGGTGGTAAGAAAATGACGTCATTTGGTGAACTGCAAGATGTCCAAAAGACGTAATAAATTCGTCATTTAGTGACCTGCAAGACGTAAAGATGACCTCAGAATAAGACGTCCTCATGACGTCTTGCGTTGGTGCAAGTTGTCGACTTATTGACGTAATTACAAGACATAAAAAAGACGTAAATCACGACTTAAATATCACGTCATATTTTACCACCCGCAAGACGTCCAAAAGAGGTCCAAAAGTCGTCATTTGATGATTTGCAAAGTCATCATTTAGTGACCTGCAAAACGTAAAGATGACCTCAAAATAAGACGTCCTCATGACGTCTTGCGTTGGTGCAAGTTTTAGACTTATTGACATAATTACAGGACGTAAAAAAGACTTAAATCACGACTTAAATATTACGTCATATTTTACCATCTGAACCACTAATTACAATCTGTTTAAGTGTAATGACGACCTGTCAAAAGCATTCATGAGCACATGGATACCAAAATTCAAAGTACATACATGTACAATCACTGACAAATAAGTTATGCATAATATACAAGGCAGACATAAAATCAGTTTCACATTTTTAATGCCACTGGTATGAAAATCAGCTGCAAACATCCATTCATAAAACATACATAACAATGATAATCAAAACTGATGTGTGAGTAATTATATACAGGTATTTGTTAACAGGTGTATTATTAAATCACACAGTGGGAAACACAAGCTACCCTAATGAAAAGAGTTGTGAAAATGAATGGATTTTTGGCACGAAGTAAAAAAAGGGTAAGAAAATACATTAAGTATTTGAACATTTACCAAAAAAACAGCATCACTGACAAAATTGGAGGGGAAAGTACCTGATTTCTATGGTCTCAAAAATGGTAATGTTGAATGTACATGAATTACTAACTCATGAAATAGCTTGAGTATAAGATTTTGTTAAGAATGTTTTGCCTCATTTGCATAAAGTAGATACTCAAAATGCTGAATTATTTGCAAAGCATTTTTTTTTCAATTTGGGTTTGAATCTAGATCTTGCACCAGAACAATGTTTTATACAAGAACAAGGAAAAATAAAGAAAGTTAATTATGGAACGAAATGCTAGGAATCTATGTAAGACAAGAAACCAAATGGTGGAACTGTAATCAGAATAAGTTGGTTCAAAATAATGCAAGTTGATTTTACCCTTGAATTTCTTTGACAAACATATTTTTCACAAGGAAAAATGCCTGAATGAAGCATATTAATTGTGCGTAGCATTTCAGTCCAGTTCATAACAAATAAATACGCACAACTTGGTGACTATGAAAAGTCCATTATTAACATAAACTTCATAGTGGCTCTTTGAATAATTGATGTACATGTATAACTAATGAATTCTCTGTCCTGTGGATTGGCAGACGAATATAGTCTTAGGAATAATAAAATGAAAGATTTTGAGTTATGAAAACTGCAACTCTCAATCATTGCAAGATATGGCATATTGACAAAATCTATCAAGCTCTTCTCCTAAAGAAAATGCGCTATTGGTAAAAATACCCTTTTACATCTACCAATATATTCTGCAAAAAGTATGAAAGTGCTGAAAATTGCATACACAGTTTCAATTCAGTTCAATTTTATTTTAGTTTCTAATATTTTATATCAAATAAAACTTTGTCATATGTTTAAAGGTTATCAGGAGTACTTGCAGTGTGATTTCAGTTTGACACTAACTTTACTTTTGAATTGCTTGTCAATTGCCATGTTTTAACTTCAAATTCTACAAATATTTAGGACATTTTAGGTGCTTTATTTTCATGGAATGCATTCATAAAATGCTTTTAGGTTGGATACAAATGGATGGGAACTCTCTCCATTTTCTTCCATACATTACCAATACTCCAGATGACATTTAAATGTACATTTATGGACAGAACTAACTGCAGTTTAGTATAAGTTTAAGTTTCATGTCATGCAATCATGAAACAAGTAGAACATTTACATTTTATGTGAATAAAACATTTAGCGCTCCTTATGGAGATAGAGGCACCGAAATTGTATATGAAATACATACAAGCATATGTGGAATTCTTAAGAGCATCCTAAAAACAGATAGTTGTTTGAAATATAGAAGAAATCCACTCCAGAATTTATTCTTCTTATTTCATGAGAAAACATCATACAGAACAGTACAAATGTCACACAAATCTCATACAGGAAGATATGACATTTCAAAATTTCATTTTTATTTTCTTGACCAGTCCTTGCAAATATTTAAATGGGCGAGTAGATGTCATCACCTCATAATTTTTTTTCAAATAAACTGTACATGGATTTCTAAAAAAACTTTAAGCTCACACTCGTAACACATATCCGCATAGCAAAATGTATTATTTCTCCTTTATTTCGGGCGGTGATAAGACAAGTTTTAGATTCTCATAGCTGAAATATAAAACTTTTGTCATTTCTGTATATGAAAAGGATAGCAAATTGTGAGGCAATGATATCATCACCTCGCTCATTAAAACACTAAGGACTGGTCAAAAAGTGTTTTTCCCCCAAAATATGAACTTTCATAATGTCATAACTTCCTTATTTCTTATGCAATATCTTTTAGCATTGTTTCATATTTAATTTGTTTCTGTATGTTTTAAATCTGTAGAGAGGATTCTTTCTTTAATTATTGCCAGTTGTAACTACAGCTTTTTACAGATTATTTGAGTGTTCCTCTGTGTCCATTGGCAAGGCTTCTTCTTCCTCCTGCAGTTCTGGAGTTACAGGCCTCCGAAGCTCCAGATCATTGTTTGGTACGTTTCGATAAATGTACTTGAAGTAGTATTGAATGCCACTTTCGGAGCAGATCTTGTCCGTTCGTTGCCCCTCACAGTCGCTGGAAAAGAAATAGAATGTGAAAGGAAAAAATAATTAAAAATTTAAATATTACCTCTCAGATCCGAAAGATACTGTATGGCTTCACTTCTTTTATGTCTCACATTTAGCAAATACCTGAAATACATGGCCTGAAAATAAACTGCAATGGCCTGAATTCAGGCTTTTGCCTGGAAACTGGCATCTTTGTACACATATGACCACTAAAATTGTTTTGTAGACCTTTTTTTTTTGTACCACGGGAGATGGCGAGTTCACTTCTAGGAAACTTTGGCAGTAACAGGCGCGGATCCAGAGGGGGGCGCAAGGGGCGTGCGCCCCCCGCCCGTTTTGTATGACAAAGTATGCCCCCGGACCCCCTAGATGGCCGTTTGGCTTCGTCAAGCGGAGGGTTCCTCAGTGTGCGCCCCCTTTCTGAAAATCCTGTATCCGCCCCTGAGTAAAGATGTTTTTCAATTAAAAACAGAATGCTAGAAGCATAACGAACTTCAAAAGGCACCAGTTCAAACACTGTAATGAAGCTAACAGCCCTTAGAGGTAAAAACATCTCTGAAGATCTTTATCTTAATTTCTGCCTAATGATGCAAACAACAGTCCTTCTGGATTAGAGCATTATGGCAGTTAAGCAGGGGGAAGGCAGAAAGAGTTAAGCATACAAACATACCTATTTGACAATATTTTGAAACACTGAAATATATATATATATATATATATATCGAAGTTATATATATATCCAAGTTACTTTGTGATAAATAATGTGGGGGTCCAAAAAATAATTAAAATGTAATCTTCTAGATGTATGCAACTATCTGCTTATGATCCAAGAAGAAAAGAAAATCAACAGACTCTTCTGAAGATGAGAAAATGTATATACATCTAATTACCAAAGATAACATCTATCATCGCCTTATATCCCGAAAACTTGTGCTTCTGCCACGTTGTCCCATCTAACTGAATTGCACAGACAACTGAGGGTCCATCATTGTGTCCAGCACACGCCTTACTGATTCTTTGGTGGCCCCTCCACATTTTTTAAGTATGACATCTGGAATAATGAAAGGGAATAGCAGTAAACATGTATTATTCTCACTTTCATGCATCTTCCTATCTGATTCAAACATGCATAAGATCTCACAATTGAAACCGATACTGATTTCAAAAGTTCTTTCAAACTTAATTATTCCAAGCAGAGGTCAATTTCATTATAGGCATGCAAACTCTGGAAGACCTACAAGGTGGATGCAAAGCATTGTTTTTCATCCTGCAAGCTCTGTAAACAACCTGAGGCTGAAATTGATAACTATATTGCAAAGAAAATGCATTTAGCAGCAGCTTTGCAAGCAAGACAAAAACAAACTTGCTGGCTGTTTGAAGTCATGACATAGCTGCAGAACAATTAATTGACCTCTCCTGTATGTAATAATGGAAATATAATATTCTCCAAAAATAATTGTCAATTTCAATTCTGGAATGAAGATGCATGTCACAAACAGTTTTTAATCCAACTTTCTACAATAAACAAATATGCTGTTGAAATTCTGATAGTTAATTTTCCCAATTAAGTTGAATGTTTGCCTAAATAATTGAGTATAAAGTGCAGAAGAAAGCTAATGAATCAACTGTTTAACACTATTATAAGCAGATAAAGACACTCACAAATTGCTTTTTTTGCAAGATCTTCCTGAAGGATCGTGTTGACCTCACATAAGTCTTGAACGTTATTAAGTGGAAGAGAGGGTATTCCTTCTGGTATATCAGCAATTTCAGCCACTCTGCCCTTCTCCATTTTGGCACGGATTGCCCCAAGAAGTTTCCGGTTTTCCCTCACCTCCGACGTGACTTCCTCCATCTTATTATGCAATCGTCTCAATTCTGAAATTAAATTGAAATATGAGAACATTTATTTTTGTTTCTTTTTTGTATTTTTTCCTTATTCAATCGTAAATATTGTACATTCCACTCCAATCAGGGTATTTATATAGCACCAATGTCTAGTTGCCTAATCAAAGGCGATGTTGGGACTGAAAAAAATACCATAATGTCTCTTTTGATTTCTGCCTGACACCATACAATTTTAGGCAAATTATTTATTTCTCCCTAATTTTCTACCTTCAATTTCATGACATTTTTAATTTAGAAACACATTTGATGTGACATTTGGGAGTAAATTTCATAACCTTTGAACTGGGCCATATTTGCCCACGATCTAATCGGCTCATCTCGTGTCATGCACTGCCGGTTTCACTGAGCCAAATAGGAACAACATTCATCCAAGGGTTCTCTTGATATTGTGTAGGTGTGATTTTGTTCAGGCAGATGGATGGACCGACAACCTGAAAACATAATGCACGTACAAGCCCTAACAGGAGTATAGGCAATAAAAGACAATCATAGAATATTTTTGGTTTGTTTAGAAATTTCGAATTTTTCACTCTTTTTTCTGAAATGTACGTATGAACAGATCGCAGAGAAAAGAATAAGTGACATTTGATAAATAAATCAAATGAAGGAATACATTCATCAGAGACTTGCCTGATGGTGCCTTATATTTAAAAGCACTTCACTCTAACTCTAACAGTTTAATATTACAGTAACGTTAGTAACAATATTATTGGACAAAAAACATAGCCTATAGGGTACACTGCCTAACAGTTAGTATTTAGTCTACTTATTTCGATGTTTACTTCAATGTAAGTAGACTTAACTCTGGCAGTATTTAAATGATCACTAAATGATAATTTGTAATTGTATATATAATTTAATGTCCCATGAAAGTGACAAAATACAGCACTCAGCAGATGCATAATTTCGACTGTAATGTATAATAACGGTCACTTGACAAATGTGATTGATATTATACTGACAGTTCTACAAAACAGTATGACTAATAATAACACACGATGTCTCACTATGAACATGGCAAACAAAGAAGCGGACAAAATATACAGCTCCTCATTGTACCTTCCACACTTGCTCTGGTAGACAAAAGAATATCCCTTCATTGCTATTATGTAAGATTATGTAGAGCAGGTGTCACATGCATAGTCACCTGTTCCACTGCTATTTTTTCACATGCACACACTCCACGCTGAGTCGAGCAGCGCGGCAATGCACGCACGTGAAACAACGGACGAGTAAAACGATCGCGTTAAAAAACACAAAAAAAAAAACAAAAAACAAACAAACAAAGAAACCCCATTATGTCAGCAAGATAATTGTAGGCCTATACATTGCGTACCGGCAAAAGGTACCGGCCGTGCATGCCTAGCCTGCCAGGCTAGCCGTGTATCGATATCACGCGCTAGTTGAGTGGCTCGATGACGTAGCCTGCAGTCAATACTGTTTCATTTAATTGTATTAATTATCCTTTCTTCTTCTTTCCCTTATGTTTGCAATAGCAAAAAATTATTTAGCTTTTATATCCAAAGTCTAGCGAATGCACGTTCTGATATCCTTTTTTTTCTAGGGCACATATCGAACCATAAGTTGTATATTGACGTCAAAATCACGTCATGAACTAGTCCTTAAAAAAAATATAGACATTGTCTAATTAATCCCAAACCGTTCCCATGTTTAGATTTAAACTGAATAATCGTTCATAAGTGGTAAATAAAATTACCTCATGAACTAGTCATTCGGAGCTGGTCGTCAGTTGGCAATGAAGTCACGTAATAATTAGGTTTTTTTTTTTGGTCTTGAATAATTATTCATATAAGTGGTAAATAATTGACGTCAAAATCACGTCATGAACTAGTCATTCTTAGCTGGTCGTGAGTTGGCAATGAAGTGACGTTATAATTACGTCGTTTTTTGGTCTTGAATAATCGTTCATATAAGTGGTAAATAATTTACGCTAAAATCACGTCATGAAATAGTAATGGATAGTGCGATTCTTAACTGGTCGTGGGTTGGCAATGACATGACGTGATAACTGCGTCGTTTTTTGGTTTTGAATAATCGTTCATAAGTGGTAAATAATTGACGTCAACATCACGTCATGGATTAGTCATGGATGGTGAAATAGCTGATCGTCAGCTTGCTATGAAGTGACATAATAATTACGTCGTTTTTTGGTCTTGAATTGTTCATATAAGTGGAAAATAACTGACGTCAAAATCACGTCATGTGAGTTGGAATAGAAGTCACGTAATATTAACGTCGATTTTTGGTCTTGAATAAGCGTTAAACAAGTGGTAAATACTTGACGTCAAAATCACGTCATGAACTAGTCATTCGTAGCTGGCTGTGAGTTGGAAATGAAGTCACGTAATAATTACGTCGTTTTTTGGTCTTGGATAATCGTTCATATAAGTGGTAAATAATTGACGTCAAAACCACGTCATGAAATAGTAATGGATAGTACGTAATAATTACGTCGTCTTTTGGTCTTGAATAATTGTTCATAAGTGGTAAATAAGTGACGTCAAAATCACGTCATGAACTAGTCATTCTTAGCTGGTCGTGAGTTGGAATTGAAGTCACGCAATAATTACGTCGTTTTTTGGTCTTGAATAATCGTTAAACAAGTGGTAAATACTTGACGTCAAAATCACGTCGTGAACTAGTCATTCGTAGCTGGTCGTGAGTTGGCAATGAAGTGACGTAATAATTACGTCGTTTTTGGTCTTGAATAGTTCATATAAGTGGAAAATAACTGACGTCAAAATCACGTCGTGAACTAGTCATTCGTAGCTGGTCGTGAGTTGGAAATGAAGTCACGTAATAATTACGTCGTTTTTTGGTCTTGAATAATCGTTCATATAAGTGGTAAATAATTGACGTCAAAACCACGTCATGAAATAGTAATGGATAGTGCGTAATAATTACGTCGTCTTTTGGTCTTGAATAATCGTTCATAAGTGGTAAATAAGTGACGTCAAAATCACGTCATGAACTAGTCATTCTTAGCTGGTCGTGAGTTGGAATTGAAGTCACGCAATAATTACGTCGTTTTTTGGTCTTGAATAATCGTTAAACAAGTGGTAAATACTTGACGTCAAAATCACGTCGTGAACTAGTCATTCGTAGCTGGTCGTGAGTTGGCAATGAAGTGACGTAATAATTACGTCGTTTTTGGTCTTGAATAGTTCATATAAGTGGAAAATAACTGACGTCAAAATCACGTCATGAACTAGTCATTCTTAACAGGTCGTGAGTTGGCAATGAAGTGACGTAATAATTACGTCGTCTTTTAGTCTTGAATAATCGTTCAAATAAGTGGTAAATAATCGACGTCAAAATCACTTTATGAACTACTCATGGATAGTGCAATTATTAACTGGTCGTTAGTTGTCAATGACATGACGTGATAATTGCGTCGTTTTTTTGGTTTTGAATAATCGTTCATAAGTGGTATATAATTGGCGTCACCATCACGTCAAGAATTAGTCATGGATGGTGAAATAACTGATCGTCAGCTTGCAATGAAGTGACATAATAATTACGTCGTTTTTTGTCTTGAATTGTTCATATAAGTGGAAAATAACTGACGTCAAAATCACGTAATGAACTAGTCATTCGTAGCTGGTCGTGAGTTGGAAATGAAGTAACGTAATAATTACGTCGTTTTTTGGTCTTGAATAATCGTTCATATAAGTGGTAAATAATTGACGTCAAAATCACGTCATGAACTAGTCATGGATAGTGCAATTCTTAACTGGTCGTGAGTTGGCAATGAAGTGACCTGATAATTACATCTTTTTTGGGGTCTTGAATAATCGTTTATAAGTGGTAAATAATTGACGTCAAAATCACGTCAAGAAATGGTCATGGATGATGCAATTCGTAACTGGTCGTGAGCTGGCAATGAAGTGACGTAATAATTACGTCGTTTTTGGTCTTGAAAAATCCTTCATATAAGTGGTAAATACTTGACGTCAAAATCACGTCATTAAATAGTCATGATTGTAGCTGGTCGCGAGTGGTCAATGCAGCGACGTAATAATTACGTCGTTTTTTGGTCTTGAATAATCAATCATATAAGTGGTAAATAATTGACGTCAAAATCACGTCATAAACTAGTCATCCAAATAAGACAATACATACTCGTCTTAGAAAGTCGTCACGAAGACGTCGTGATAACGTCGTTTATACGACGTATGACCAGTTGACCAGAATACGACCAATATACGACGTCTTTAAGACGTCCGTCTGCTATCAGGGAAGAAGTCCAAGTCCTGCTGGACCCAAGATGGAAACATCTTCGCTCTAAGGACACGAGAATCAAGTAAGATCAGAATCAAGACTACACAAGACAGTGAAAACTTGTAAGAACTCATTTCTTTCCTTCTGACATATCTTCGACAGTCTGTATATGAATTATGCCTCAATCTACTAATTTGACTCATGTTGAAATTCCATTTTTAAATTGCCGGAAAGAAGTGAAATAATACCATAATGCTTTGTTATGTGTATACTGTAAGAAATGGGCTCATCTGAAATGTTCACGTGCATCTATTGATACTTTTAACTCTGATACTGATTGGATGTGTGATTTTTGTGTTTTTAAAGAACTCCCTAAATACGTTAATGAACCTGATATTTCTGTACGATATCAAAATTCTGAAGCATATAACTATCTAAAAGTGTAGAACCAATTTTTGAAAAATTGAATCCCATTTAAATGTTTGCTCTCTGATGAAAAATTTTGATGAGATCCATGGTATTTTCACTACAACTAACATTCACATTTTTTCTTTATGTGAAACTCGTTTGGATGGCTTTGTTTCTAACCCAGAAATATCTGTATCAGGTTATAGAAGTGTGAGATTAGACAGAAATAAAAATGGAGGTTGAATTATAACCTATAATTATTAAAGACACTGTACCATTCAGTGTTAGAAATGAATTATTTGTTGATGGTCTGGAACTAATGTGATTAGAGATCTGCTTACCAAACCAAAAACCTTTCTTAATTGTTTATTGGTCTAGACCCCCTAATTCCCATAGTGCACACTGTGAGAAATTTGAAAATTTGTTACAACTCTTAGAGTCATTCACAAAGGAATTTGTTATATTTGGTGATCTCAGTTGTGATTTGTTAAAAAGACCTATGTCAAGTCAAACGAAAGTTTTGAAGCGTTTGAGTGAAGAATACGATTTGAAATAATACATAAATAAACCAACAAGAGTTACATGTATGACCGAGACATTTTCAGTGTGTTTTATTCTTCCAATCATGAAAAGGTTTCTTTCAGTGACGTCATCCCGCTGACTTTGAGTGATCACTTTATGACAGTATGCAATTTTGGGAGAGTAAAAACCATGAAAACGCAACATAAGTATATCTATAGTCGTAATATGAAAATTTTGATTTAGCTCAATTTAAAATGGATCTCAGTCAAGTACAGTGGGATGATGTATTAACTGACCTTGATCCAACAAGTGGTTTTGAAAAATGGAGCTCCAAGTTCAATTTAGTTTTAAATAAACATGCGCCATTAAGAAAGAAAAGGATTCGACATAAAGATTCGCCTTGGATGAATAATGCAATTGTATATAAAATGCGAGAAAGAGACCGAATGAAAAAAAAAGCTAAAGGATCAGGGTTAGTGAATGATTGGATGATGCATAAAAAAAAAGAAAAATGCTGTCACGGCGATTATTAGGAAAGCAAAAACATTATATATCTTGGAAAGTATTGTAAATAATGAAGGTAATTCAAATACTATGTGGAAATCACTGAGACGTATTATGCCTAAAAAGGTGAATGACAACTTATTCAAAAGATAAGTGTTAATAATGAAGAAATAGTTCAATCAAAGCATATTCCATCATGTTTGAATGACCATTTCGTTAGGTTAGCATCTAAACGGAAGGGAAATAAAATGTTGGGTGATAATATGGATCAGTATATGACTCAAATAAATTCAAAATTTATGTTAAAGCAGATCAAAACTATTGATGTTTTGAAATGTGTCCATGACATAGCAAGGAATAAGGCCACTGGCCTCGATCAAATACCAACCGGTATCGTAAAATATTCAATAGAATACATAGTTGAACCTCTAACACATATTATCAATGCGTCATTAAGAGAGGGGAAATTCCTGGTGCGTGGAAACGGGCCCGGGTGACGCCTATTCACACGAGTGGTGATACGGCTAATCCCTGCAACTACAGACCAATACCGATCTTACCGGTATTATCTAAAGTGCTAGAAAAACTTTTGTTTAATCAAGTATATGATTACCTTTCAAAGAATGAACTATTACATAACCAGCACGGCTTTCGCCTAAAACACTCCACTTTGACAGCACTCTTATCTCTCATTGAAGATGTTTGTAGAAAATTAGACAATGGTTATGTTGTTGGTATTGTAACACTTAGAAAAGCGTTCGATCTTATATCGTTTGAGATTTTGCTAAAAAAGTTAAGTTATTATGGTTTTGATCAAAATTCAATATGTTGATTTCAGGATTACTTTCATTGTAGGGAACAATGTACTTTTGTAAATGGTAACTTATCACCGAGCAGAAAAGTAACAAGCGGAGTGTCCCAGGGAAGTATCCTAGGGCCGTCGTTGTTTATTATCACCCCAAATGATTTATGTAAATCAATCAAAACAAATGTTCCCTTTCTCTTTATGCGGATGACACTTGTATGTACTTTGCTGCAAAAGACCCCAAAACATTAGAAAAATCAATAAATGACGATTTGAAATCTGCTACGACATGGCTTTCAAATAATGAACTGTTGCTTAACGTTCACAAATGCCAATACATGTTAGCCGGTTCGAAATCAAATTTAACTCGTTTCTGTAATGTTGATATTCGTTTAAATAGTAAAAAATTAAATAGTAAAATTTAAAAAGTAAAAAATTACTTAGAGTCTTGGAATGCAAATATCTTGCAATCTTTCATGGAATCTACAAATTGACCATGTAAAGGAAAACGTTTTAAAAACGTTTTTTGCTTTAAAGCGCATGAGGCAGTTCATTGACGAAATATTAGCATTAATACTTTATAAAACTTTATACTTTATTAATACTTTATAATCCAGCCTCTATTCGACTATTGTAGCACAATTTGGATGAATGGTCAAGTAAGTCAGTTAAAGGCCAAGTCCACCCTAACAAAAAGTTGATTTGAATAAATAGAGAAAAATCCAACCAGCATAACACTGAAAATTTCATCAAAATAGGATGTAAAATAAGAAAGTTATGGTATTTTTAAGTTTCGCTTAATTTCGCAATACAGTTATATGCACATCCTGCTCAGTATGCAAATGAGGGAACCAGTGACGTCACCCACACACTATTTCTTTTGTATTTTATTATGTAAAATATAGAATATTTTAATCAATTTTAATCAACCTTGTTTCACATTATAACAAGGAAAAATTTAAATATTTCTTATTTCATTGATTCTATTTTTTTTTTTACTCCTGTAAATATGTTCATCTATTACTTGCATCTCTTTTGTTTGTAAATTGTATTTTCCTTGTTTTATATCTATTGTCCAATGTGTTTATCACGGCCTCGCTGAAAAACAGCTTTTAGCTGAATGTGGGCACAATTGTATATTGTTTTTATCCGTGAATAAATAATATAAACAATACATTATCATTAATTCTGATGACGAAGAGCTTTTTTTAAAGTATACCCCGTGAATATCTAATGAATAATCGTAGTCGAATCATGTATGATTTATATATATTGCATAAAACATTGCATGAAACTCTGCCATCATGCCAGTCATCGTTTGGATGTTGGATGTATGTAGTACATGGTTAAAGTGAACCAAGTGGGTCCGCATTTTTTAGTTTTAAAAATTAAATTTTCAAGAACAATTTTCCACTTTTTGTTCACCTAATCACCCCGTTTTACGGTATTCAATAAACGTTTCACAAAAGCCGCCGTTTACATTGCGGTCATTACCTGCGCTAATCAAGCCTGTGATAGCAATTAAAAAGTGCATACAGCCAGTAAATTCCGTCTCACACGAGGCGTTATTTGCTGAAATTAGCACTTTTTTGGTGCGGTCTTTTGCGCGCCATGAAATGAACATTGCAAAAAAAAAAAAAAAAATTAATAACTAGCGTAAGGGTATATCGCTCTCACTGGCTCTCACTGGTTAGCGCAGGTGCTGACGCCAACGAAATGACATCTCTGTGAGCCAGGCTTTAGATATCACTAGCCCATGGGGCATCAAAGGCTAGCCAATCGCTGATGCAGTCTAACGTAAGGCAAATACCAGCTCATTGTGAACGACAGGAATAATGCACGTTGATAGTGTAAGGTAGCATTATTATGAGAGTATAAATTTGTCTCCATGATCACTTCATCCTATTATTTACATTTTCTCTCTATTCAACTTTCCACCTGTTTTCTTGAGGAAATTGCTCCACTCTCCTACCTTCCTTTCTTGTCACCCCTATTCACCTTAAATCTTTTGTTCTCTCCCAGGCCCATTGAACCTTGCCTGCCATACTGTCTACTATGACTATGACTCACTGACCATCAAACCCTGACTTACTTATCACATTACTCATTCTATCTTTTCTCATTGGTAATTTACTGTTTGCAGACTTCTGATTGGTTATTTTTGTTTATGTACTTGTCAGCCATTTTTAATTTATATTTAAAATATACTTGAGTGCATCTCCAAACTTCAAGCCTGCAAAACCTGCTTTGTAGAGCCTGTTACAATAGGTTGTTCCTCTTATAATGAAATGGGAGCTGTTTGATTACTTCGAGGGTCTGCTTGTTTCTAAGGGTGTCTGCGTTCATTCGTTGTGGATGTATGATGATGACAACGATGATCAAGAAATAGGCAAGTTTAAAACGTGGGGATGAATGGAGAAGCACGAGAGTGTTCCCGTGTCCGCACATAAGAATATTTTGTGGTCCTACTACTTCTTTCTCCCCGAGTTTCGTTTCCTGTATGATAATAATTATGCTATCTAGATAGATGTTAATTAGCATGCATCATCGTTAAGTGAAATACATAGTGCAGTCACCATCAGAGAATGAAAGCAGCATTTTTACCAGGAGAATATGTTTATTGATATAATTTGATATTTCAACTCTTTTCCCATTATATGAGGACACAACATTTTTCTTTTGCTCTTTTTTTTCTTTTTGGCCGGGGGGGGGGGGGGGGGGCATATGTTACAGATTTAGGAACTTCTACTATGTTATTAAGTGTCCATTAATACAGTACGCATTCCATTTTAACCATAACATATCTTCGACGCAGAGGGGCACAGTCATCAAATATTGCATTATCATGTTAGATATTTACAGTAAAACCGCTATAACATGTGGACACTGTAGAAGCTATAGGTGACATAAAACAATTCACATTGCATAAAATGGAAGCCATTTAAAGCACTTAGAAACACAACCATTAGGCGCTATATAAAAGCGGAATATTATTATTATTATTATTTCATGTGTATAAAGTATTCAATAAGGTCAAGGCGTTATGTCACCATCTCATACAGATGCAGAACATTATTACTGTCATTTGTTCCCCACCTAACTGTTACATGAGTACCCTGTAAGATTCGAAAGTCATTGTGGTCTTAAAAGCATTGCCACGAGTGTGTGTAAAATTGCGCTTAATTGAAATGCTCCCGGAGAGTGGAGAAGGTGCATACATTGTGGGCGGGCAAGCCTGAAATCGTTGACGGGGTAATGTTTTACATTTTAAAGCACTAATTCATATTTTGAAATGAGACCTCCAGCCTCGGCCATGACAAAAAACTGGACAAGTCTGGACAAATTCTGACAAGAAGTTGGGCACACAACGACGCACTGAACTTATTTACAATTTTTAAAGTCATTTTCAATGCACGGGCCGTGCGTCGCGTATATGTGACGGGGCCAACACACTTCTCTAATAATATCGATGTACAAGGCAGCAAAGATATTGGACGATAATTTTGAAATAAACGACAATCGTCTTTTTCAAAAAGTGGGCTACTAGACGTACTTAAGGAAACTCCTTCATCCATTACTCCACCCGCACCAACAGTTTTAAACACTCATATATCCCACAGACAATCAAGGACTGGAACCCACTACCATCAAACATCCAGAGCATAGCAGATAACAACACATTCATACTGCAAGCGCCCAATTACTTCCACGGCGAAGACTCAGGAAATAAGAACTGATTAAAGGAGATTTAAGCCCTGATTACAAATTTACTTATATTGGAAGGTGTAATATATTCCTACTTATTCTAATAAGATATCAGAAAAGGGTATAAATAAAGATATTCCAACGCCCGGTATCGTCTCCTACTCATTTACATGGGGGCTGCCATTTTCTTGCTGATTTGGAGTTGTACATGAACCATTGAGAAATGTTCTAGTCAGGAATTGAATTTTGAATCCAAATCCTAAATTGATTTTCTTCATTACCTAAAATCCCATATGTGACGGAAAATATAAAGTGGGCGTTTACATGTATTATAAAAATTAAATCTTTATAATGATACTTTTAAATTGTCTGGTTTTGCTAAAAATCTATTTTCTTGGGTTTGCCAAACAAAGCAGAACATGATATATGCAGCATGCATTCTGACTTTTCAAGCCCATTATCCGAAAGCAGGTGAATGCATAGTTTGCCGCTATAGATGCTCAGGGAAGAAGCATTCATAAAATTTGAATTAATTTGTTCCGTCCCATACGTCCAGTATCGAGAAAATAGATTTCTATTAAGCGAATATCGATTTTCAACAGAAATATATAAGAAAATCTTCAGTTGAAAAATAAATTGACATATCTATTCTATATTTTTAATCTCAAATGGGTTTTTACTTTTGAAAAAGGCAATTGAGCATTTGGATTAAGAAAATGTTCTTGTACACATAAACAAAATGGCAGCCCCAATGTGCTGCTAGCAGACGATACATATTGCTAGCAGATGGTAAATTTTGCTCAGAAAAATTTGATTCGTATCTATCTCGTATATTTTGACGCGAAGCCATATAGTCTAACAAGTAGGAATAAATAACACCTTTGAACACTATCGTCTTTATTTTTGAGCGTAATTCTCCTTTAAGGAACAGTGCGCACACCCACATCCATTTCGTTTGGTTTCAGACGCTTCATATGTTGTGTTTGGTATGGTTTGTTCTCTTGAAGCAGAAAATGTCTCTTAACCCATTGCCCACGGGAACCGGGTGGTCCCTGTATTATGCCTATGGAGATGAAATAAGTCAGTAGTCAACGGGTTAAGTAGATTTTGTCCTAGAGGATGGGAGGGATGTGTTTGAAATCTTGAAAATTTTACTCTCTTAATAAACAATTTTGGATTCTAAATGTAATTTCTGTATTACTGCAATTCACGTGATATTTTGTAAGAATAGGTTATCCTGGGGTTATCCATTGTGATGAGAGAGAGAGAGAGAGAGGGGGGGGGGGGGGGGGGGTGAAGAGGAACAGTTAGTCTGTGGCCTTATGCAGAATTATCTTTCTTTCCGAGTTGTGAATTTTATGACTCTGCCCACCGAAGGTAGTGCCGGAGACACTATGAAAGCGGGACGGACGGGCGGACAGAGAAAACCCGAAAACATAATGCCACCGGCACCACCTTTGGTAGGCGGAGTCATTATGTTTTCCGGTTGTCTATACGTCTCGCTTTCTCATTCTTGCAATAACTCAAGAACCACATGAGGTATGAAGTTCAAACTTGGTGCTAGAATGTATCACATAGGAAGACGATCTGATTTAGATTTTGGGGCTATTTAGGTCAGAAGTCAAAGGTCATAGAGGCCAATTCTGAAATTGCAGGTGTTAGCCTTAATGTGATACCTCAAGGGCCATCTGATCCATTAACTTCAAACTGGGTACTAATATTATATGTTTTTGCAAATGTAAGTCAAAGGTCATGGAGGTCACCTACCTTGAAACTTCAGGGTTATGACTCTTGAATAATTGAAACCATTAACTTCAAATTTGGAACTTCTATATACATCACCATGCATAGTGAGACAAACGGATAAGATTTTTGTTCACGTAGGTCAAAGGCTACAGGTCAAAGTGGTCATTACATGTGAAATTACTGGGTTTTTAAAAGCTTTTTTTATCGCCATCTCTCAAATAGTTTGCATTCATGACTAGGAGGAGATGTTCAGACTTTGGGGTTATAAGGTGTAAGGTCAAATGTCAAAGAGGTCAATTAACATTGCGGGCTTTTTATTCTGGTTATCACAATATTTCAGGAACAGTTTAAGCCATCAACTGAATTTAGGCGGAGGCATATAGGGGACGCAGTCGCATTCATCTTGCTTGAAATTGAAATTGAAATGGTTTATTACAAGAAAACAACAACAAATATACATGTACATGCAGCCCGATGGCTGATACCGTTTGCTTTACAAAAGAAATGCATATATATAAAAATAAACATTTCATATTTTAAAAATTGATCACAATACACCACAATAATATAGAATAACATATTCTTAAAAATTTACAAAAAATAGCAATGCAATTAAAACTTCATGACAACTAGCTTTAGACCAATGCAGAAAAGGAGTACGGATTAGAAGCTCTGGCAATATTGGGTCACATCTGACTGAAGTATCTTTAAATAGTATTATCGTTCATCGTTAATAATGTCGCCTTTAACTTGACAGGCTGTAGACTGGGAACTGGTCATTACCCCCCCCCCCCCCCCCCCCCCAGTAATACATGTAACTGCCTTTGCAAAACTTTGGGATGAATGGTGTTCAGGAGTTACCTTCATTTGTGAATGAATTAAAATGGAATGGAGACGATTCAACGAAATCTTGGATTGACCATCCATTTCATTCAATCCTTAGACAAAGGTAAATTTGACATGGATCATGAAAAATGCTACCCTTCAGCTCTCCATGCATGCCATGGTCAGGATTTATTGATCAAGGAAACATGATAGGTTACAATATCATATCTATGACTAATTAAATATGTAGGCCTACGGATAGGAACGATACAATCTTCAATAACATATATAGAGCATACAAAATCAATACAAATCCTCAAATGCTGACAAACTGATAAACTGTCATCTGTAATCATTTCAAGTTTCATGATAATATTCAATAATCAATGTTTATACATGTAATATGAGTCTACTAGAGAGTTGCGATTGATTGCAACTTAATTTGAGATTAATATCAGTCGCAGCTCTATAAATCAGATATAAAAGAGTGTATATTTGCGATTTATTTGAGGACTCGCGATCGATTCGGATCGATCACAAGACCGAGCCCACGTATGTTCGTTGAATACACGACCAGTAGGCGCTTCGTGGGCGCCGACATTTTGGCAGAAAATGCGGGCGCTGGCGCGAGAGGCCGCTGATTATTTGCCGATTCTGCTTAATAAGGTCACATGAGGGCGCAAACAACATGTTTTGTATTTTTACTTTCCAATGCTTCAAAAAATGGTTTCAAATTCCAAATTAAGTATTTGAAATGGGTTAGGCATGATATAGTTCAGGATGCGTGTATTTCTTTGCCCAAATCTTCAATATAATAAATTTAAATCATCCATATCGCACATTTAAGCTCATTTCCCGATCATCAATCGTGAGGGAAGGTCATTAACATCTCCATTGTCATAATACTAAACATTAATACTCCATATTTCATGAAAGCAATATTTTTTTCACAAAGGGGCAAGATATTTGATTTCTAGGGATATTCACCATTCTGGGGGAGAAATTGTGCTAGAGGTATAGGATTCCTTTGGTCAGGAACAGACATTTTTCATTCGGCGCACGTCTTTTGAATTAAACCCTTTTTATGTATCATGAGTGCACGTAATTGTAATGCCAAATGCATCGCCAATAAGAGATAAAGATGAGCCATCCCTCGTCAGAGAAGATGAGCCACCGCCCTTCAGAATGGAAAATGAGCCAACCCTCATCAGAGATGAACCACCGCTCATCACAGATGAAGATGAGCCATCCTTCATCAGAGAAATGAGCCACCCCCTTCAGCGTTGAAAATGAGCCACCTCTCCAAATAGAGGAAGATGAGCCATCCCCCATCCGAGGTGAAGATGTGTCAACCCTCATCAGAGATGGAGGTGAGCCAACCCTCATCAGAGATGAAGATGGGCCAACCCTCATCAGAGATGGAGATAAACCACCCCTCATCACAGATGAAGATGAGCCAACCCTCATCAGATAAGCCACCCCCCCCCCCTTGACGGCATTCCCCTTTACCAAAGCCCCAAATCATGTGGCATATATTTTTTTTCTTGACTTGATTTATCAACTCAATTACTCTAACTTAGCATGGAACTAGTACTAGTAGGTCCATGCTCTAGTAATACAATAAAAGTTTTTTCTTCTCCTTATCAGCAAACCTTTGGACTTCAGATTTGGGGTTTCCATGAGGGTCTATCTAGTGTCTGAGTAGTGGATAATACTAGTAGGCCTAATGCCTTTTTGGTCACAAGATCTAAATATTGTACATAGCTGGAGTTAGAATAGATTGGAAGCAATCATAATACTGATTTAAGTAATACTAAGTTGTAGGGAATCTATCTCGTCCATCAAATCGACTGTACAATTAAATATGTCTGTGGTGGGTGATCTGCCAAGTCTTCTTGTAGTTGTACGATCTATTTTCTCTCTCTCACTGTAATGATATATCTCTACCGTACATGTAGTTATATGTACGCTCTATGCCGCAGGTATGGAACGGTACGCAGTACCGTACCTGGCTGGATTGGTTTTGCCTTAAAAAAACATGAAAGAGGCGATATCGAAATAAAAACATATATATTTTTAATAAACAACATTTGCATCCCATTGTTGCTCATTTTACAGCAAGTAAAATACGACATAGACATATGTAACGAACGGATACATGGTCAGCACACTTGAACTTTTCTCAAAAATTAACTTGTTTTCCCGTGCTGGCTACGTCGATGTCGTACTTGCCCCTCGGCTAAAAATTGTGAAAATATCTAGATTACATATCCATCGATCACAGAAATAGGTCAGTTAAGTTATTAAAAATTACAAAAATAAAAATATTAGCCGATGAAAATGGGCATACAATTAATTCATGATTATTCATAAAGTTTTAAAACATTTATACATTCCGAAATAAAGTTATTTTTGGTATATTTATGTGATATAAGTTAGCTTCAATGAAAGAGCTTGATTCATACATTTTTATAAATATTCATACATCTATGACATTTGTCGGGGAATTAATTGGCTGAATCATTTTTCGAGGGGTGTATTGGCTCATTATCGCATGGAAGGTGGTAATTATAGATGTAAGTCTGTCCGGCGGTGCTCACTGAACCGGTTCAGTGATTCCTCATTAACATTTCAAAATGGCCCATCCCACGAAGTGAGCGGTGCAAACATACGTGAGCCGTGTAGTAGTTTCTTATTCTTGAAGTGTGATACGGTATACAGGTCTAGTAACATATTTATGCAATATTGAGCAGACATTGGCAATCATATCAAACAACATATATATATATATATATATATGATAAAATATCAGAATTATCACCCCAAGGCTTCTTCAGGACATCATGAACTTAATTTAAAAAGCCCGATAGGGGGCCTGCATGTACACGTATTTTATCTCTCCAACAGTAACTTTCGTATAACTCTACATCAACCGATGCAGGACAGTTATTTACATTATTTTGTTTTTAGTGGGGGAGGGGAGGGGAGGGTGACTCATGCTAATTTCTTTGCAAAATAAAAAACAGTGCCACTCTTATAACTTAACCCCCACGGTCATCCCCTATAATCGAATGCACCTCGAACAGTAGAATGAGTACACTATTTGAGCCTATATCATTGTATATTACCCTCTTTTTTCAGATGTGCCCTAAATGTAGGTCACATTCAACACCGTTTAGATTTCATTTAATTTGTACTTTATCCGATTAAAAGCACATATAAAGAAATATATATATATATATATATATATATATAGAAATATATGCATATACATAACAAATATTATTTATAGTCTTCTATATAGACGGGCACATTCCAAATATGACGTTCAATGATAAAAAAAAAGATGGCGCCGTTATAAAATTAGAATCATATACATCCGGGCAAATCAAGCAAAAGGCCAAAAGTTTATGAATAAAAAGATAACCAACTGGACAAATATCGCTCAGCTGTGTATCTTAGAATTAAAGAAGGGCTATTACGAAGACACACTGCACACCAAACTGACGGAGTAGGTTTGTGAAAGTAGGTAATGGATTTTTTGAAAGCGGACATGACACAAAGTGGACAAGGATTATTGACTCCTTTGAACAGTTTGAAATGTGTGTGGGTTGTAGGGTTCAATGTGTATAACTTACTTATTAATAGAATCTTATACAGATACTCAAAACATATAAATACATGATGTTTAATAATATGAGATCACACAATTTCTTATCAACGCTAAAAAGGAGTGTAACGGACATGACACTTGTCTGCTTTTCATAAACACCTACAGCATTGCTTTAAAATGTTCATTGGGTCATGCAAACTTCTTATTGGTAATCGTCGTTCCATTCATCACACTACCAAAAAATACGAATCTGAAGTTCTTCTGGCATGAAAATAATGAGACCCAAAGATTAGATGTTTTGACCAAAAATGTTGCCACATTTGGAACCCAAAATGAATTGTTTGAAGGAAATTATGCATAAATATACTTCACTCTTTATATTGTACCACTCAAATTAAAGGGCTTATTGAGCTCTTTTGTTTGATACTAAATTTGTCATGATGGTTACAAATAATTTTGGAGTTTCCGCCAATTCCGTATTGTTTTTGGGGAAGCGAATATTTTCTGTGGTATTTCCCATACTCGTTTCTCCATTGTAGGCCTTCCAATGAAATTTATGATCATAGTCTTGTATTTGTCCCACAATCCGAGACTTTACTTGAGGGTGACAGCTGATGGTAGTAGTTTATGTAATAACTGAGCCGTCCAACCTTAGCGTTAAGAAGAACTTGGTTCAAGTCTGCCAAAGTCCTATGTGAGCCTGTGTTCCAAAGCTGCAGTAGTTGCATGTATGTCTCTGGGTAGTAGAACATCATCTTAGCTCTGATGCCTTCTGCAATACCTGCTGGAATTCCCAGGGCAACGTAAAGACCGGTGAAGTGACCCGGAAGGAGTCCTTGAGAGAGCTTTAGCAAATGCAGATCCGTTACTTCCTGTAAATCTGAAAGGCTGCATGTGGATTCAAACATAGACAAAGAGATTTGTAAAAAAAAAATTAATTAAAATACATGCGGTAGCTCTCAGTTTATTTTGGATTTACCTTAAAGGTTATAGAACATACAAATTCACAAGGGAAAATAGACAATTAACTCATTCATTTGAATAAATCAGTACGCTAGAAGGGAACTCAATTGCAGACCCATATCACATGAAATTTACCGTTAACTGATTAACAAACAAGAAATGGTTTATGAAATTATTTTAAATGGGAATTCCATCCTAATATCAAGTTGATTTTGAAAGAAGAGGAAAAATTAAAGAAAACAGGTCAATGAAAGCTTATAAGAATTAAACAAATTATGAATTGAAATTTTGATCAATCTAGCACATATTGGCAACTCCTTGACGTATCTTGCGAGCTCCTCTCCCATTTGCCCTGAACTAATAAAATCATAAATTTCCATTTTCTCTTTAGAAAATGCATAATCATACAGGCATCCTAGATATAATCATTGCAAATATGTTTTTACACACAACTATTATGAAACAAATGTATTACTTTATTAGTAACTGAGAAAATACAAATCTATGAAACTTTCTAAACAGCTAGAGCAAATGAATGAGGAGCTCGCAAGATACGTCATGGAGTTGCCAATTTGTGTTTGATCGATTACAATTTCAAATATTTTTAACTTTATTATTTCTTGAACGGATTTTGCTCAAACTTTCAATAATTTATTTCTCTCGTGTTTATGCTTTTATTCAAATCAACTAAATACAAAGGTGGACTTAACCTTTAAAGGGAATCTTGATTTCTGGGAAAGGTGAAAAATAATTTGTGAGCTTTCTTATTCCTTTTATGTCAGTTTGGAAGAACATCATGGTAGAAACATCCCCTGGCAAGGATAGCTCTTCAAATACTCTTATATTCAAAATATTACTAGAAATGGCTGAAATGTTCTGGCCCAACATTCATGCCACTAGTGTGTGTAATCCCATATACACATTTCTGTGTGCAATACATGTGATTTTCAGTGAGATTGGGTCAATTTCTTATCTATTTTGATGATTCCAAAACAACACAGTGTCAAACAATTCTTATGTAGACATTGAGACATTTATCTTTGAATAATGAACTATCGATTTTGTGATTTATAACATATACCTTAGTGACAACGATAGTCCTAACAATTATATATATATATATACTTATATTTAGTTATTTTTATATATCTTTAGGTTTATCTCCTTCATCGCAGCCAACCACTTTCCTATAGGGTCACGGAATTATTAGAGTATAGCAAACAACCAAACACACACCCTATAAAAGGCTGTAGAGGAATAGAAATACAAAATTGAATCGTAAATATTGAATTACTTTTCAGTTCCAGCTCTAGAAGTAGAATTGTGTAGTCTCTCTGAGCTTGACATCTGTCCTTTCGTTTGCTCTGTTATATATAAAGTATAGATTTAAAAAACGCAAGAAAATCATTAATGATGTATTGACATTTAATTGAAATGATGAGATAAATTGTGGAAAATACATTGGGAATACTTTATTCTTGAGTTTAGACACGTGCCTTTTTACCACAACGAATTCTTACTTTACATATGCACCGCACGCACCTTCAACCGCCCACTCACACTCTAATATTTAGATATTCATATGCGCGTGTGCTAATCGTGGATATATTCAGGGTTGCATATAACTCCACGGAGCTCCAGGTACGTTTACGCCAAACCGATTCTAACTCAAGTTTGCTTCAATTTATAAAAAAAAAGAACAAGGTAAGATGAAAATGTGTACTGAAAAAACAAGACACAATTCTTTTAAACTCACTGTGTGCTGTCAGAAACCCACAATTTGAGCATTGTTTTGGATTTAAAAAATGCGTTGTGCTGGCAGCGCAGATATCCCCCCCCCCCCCCCCTGTTGTACATAGCGCCGAAATCGAAATCAGTTAGCATGGTTAGTGCGCCATGGCTTGGACCGCCAAAATTACTTTGGACGCATGGGGAAGGAGGGGAGGGGGAAGGAGGGGAGGGGAAACTTACCCGGCGAATCGGTTCTGCCAAGAGTCTCTGGAACGTTTCCTTCTTTGGATGACGGTGGTCGAACAGGACTCGGAGGAGCGGAATGATGACTTAGTACCTCTCTGGGTTCTGATTTGAAAATATAAAGAAAGCAATATTGGTAATTACCTCCACAGGAATGAAAAAAACTCAATGCCACCCACTGTCGATGAAAAAATGTGGAAACCAATTATTGGACAAAATAATGGATGAAATTGGCTACTTGATCAGGTCTTTGGCCAGCAGATTTGTGATTGAATACCTCCGCTTTTTCAATATTACTATTGTATTACAATTAAGGACCGCCATAAGGAATAAACATAAACTTATGAGATCAATATCTTGATAAATATATTTCTTTTTCTTCATGCTTATCATATTTAGCCAAGTGATAAGCAGGTTAGCAAATGAAACAGCAAACTCTTCTTCTTCTCCTCCTCCTTCTTCTAAATCTTTCCTTCTTCCTGTCGCTTAACTGATTCTCCTTACCTGACAAATAGATCGGACAGATAATGTCTGTCGTTGCACTTTGTTCCAGAATGAACTGAACGAAGACTTTGGATTTGGATTTGTCAGTGGCTGTAGTGTTCACAACGAAGGGTATATTGACCTCAACTGATTTATGAAACAATCTTTCTTGCCGCCTCTGTGAAGAAAGACATAATGTTAACTTAATTTACCTATCTGCGACTTAAGGCGAAACCTAACATTAGGTTTATTCCGTCACAATAGAAATTCGACGTTAGGGCGAGACGAACGTGGGTTAGGGCGAATCATAACAATAGGATGAGATAAAAGGTTTCGCCTTAAGTCGCAGTTAGAGTTATAATAATAATAATTATTATTATAATAGTAATAATAATAATGTTAGTAACAATTATTTTGATGATGATGATAATAATAGTGGCAAGAATGAATAAATAATCAGGTTACAAAAACAGTCCCTTCATACAGTCTAAAATTTACTAAATATACAGTGAGTCCCAGAAAAAAAGGTAACAGTCAGAAAAAGTCTTCCAAATGGATATTTCAAAATCTTTGAAGCAAAATATCATACCTGTGGATAGTTTACAGTCTCTTATATTAAATGACACCTACAACTCTGGCTATATTTTACGCTGGGGTGAGCAGAGATCACTTTGTGAAAAAATCAAGACTTGACAAGAATTGGTATTTGTTCTGGCTGTAACAGGAGAGTTGAGAGTCATTTTTTCATTTTTTAATCAACAATAGACAATTTATGACAGAAGAAATTTGTTTCCTGTATGTACTAACGTATCCCATCAACATATTTAAGCTTCATGGAGCATTTAGCTACTGTATTGAGTGTTTTGAAATATTCCTTTGGTAAGCGTTAATTCAACCATGGAGTTTTCATAGGATATGTCAGCACATACAGAAAACCAAACTTACTCTTTCATAAAATTGCATTTTAATGATCAGAACAAGAACGTTTATCAGCCTTTTCAAGACTCTGATCTTTGCTGATACCGGCCAGAACCACTACAAATTTGTGTCAACCATGGATTTTGCACCATTTCACAACAATGACTATTGTTTGGTCAAGTGTAAAATATGGTTACGTGTTTTGGTGTCATTAAATAGGAGAAACCCTAAGCTATCCATAGGTATGAACATATTTTGAAATGTTCATTTGGGGAGATTTTTTCCAGCTGGCAACTTAACAAAAAAAGTACATAAATCCGAATAGCCAAGAATCGTTCAGTTTCTAGTCGGTTTGGAATCGATTTGGCGATATGACTGAGGTATAGTCAACTCACCTTTATGCCTATGTCCTTGCTGTCTGCGATACAGGTGACTTTAAGATCTCCAGAACGCCATGCAATGAAAAACTCTTCACCCTTAATCGGTGCAATGTATCCGGGTTCGGGCTGATTATTTTTGGATCAGAAGAAAGTCTTATAATATAGATCATGCAAAAGTATAATTCGTATAAGGAAAATATGCTATTTTTATTGAAAGGCCTGCAGAATGTTACGTAATAAATACCGATTTGTAGAAAAGGAGGAAACGAGTCTTCAGAATATTCATTGTTTTTATCAGTAATTCATATTATTATTTTTATATAATATCTTATGCAAAGTGAGGTAAACGGTCTTTTTAATGTCATTGACTTGTGATGTAAAAATATGACAATAACAACTAAATTGGATGAACTATTTTAAGTGAGAATGTTAATTGTTGACACAATAGCGTAAAGTCTTTGAACAAACTGCGTTACAACTTCTCCCCTTTCCCTTTCATACCTCTGATTTTCCGAGGTTATTATCTCTTATGCGGAGCCTCAAGAGATGCTCAGCATTCCTCGGAGCAGATTCAGGTACATACGGTGTACAGATGACACGTTTGCCGAAGAATGTCCTTGTGATGTAGGCAATAATCCACCATTCAGAGAAGTGATCGATGTAGAGATCAAGGTCGCGCTCTCTTAGAACACATCGAGGGTCATCATGTGCAAAAGTAATCAACGAAAAGCTGTCTGAGCCTTTTAATAGAAAACACAATATTTCATGACTTGCAATTTGTTATAGTGTCGAAGAAACAAAACAAACAAAACAACTGCACTGTATATAACGGAAAAATTTAAAACGCCCATCTCTAGTAACAATAGATCACTCCACCTAATTATCGTTCCAAATTTAACCCGTTGACTACTGAATTATCTCATTCCCGTAGGCTTTTAAAATACAGGGGCCACCCGGTTCCAGTAGCCAATGGGTTAAGAACGAAATCAGGTATCGCTTTTTGAAACTGGATTATGTTACTCATATGTTTTTTAAATAGGCTAATGAAACGTGCTTTGATACCTTGGGCTATGGTTTATAAATATGCCCTGCCCCGTTTCCATATCATGATTCCGATACGTGTGTAAAAGATAAAGATTATAATTATTCTTACTGCCTTTCCGATAGTACGCTCCAGTTGATGCAGTATCGAGTCTCGTAAAAATAGCGGAGTGGGGCATCCTCACTTTGACTGGTGTGCTGAACTTTGCACAAGATGGTGACATCTCAAGACCAACACAGATGATTGCTTCGTTCTCCTGTAGCAGGTCCAACAGTTCAGGTGGAACTTCAGTTATTGCTTTCACAGTGATATCTTTAACGCCCCAAGGCTCATTTTGAGAAATTTGGACCTCAATGTGATTCTTCTCAAGGCGAATCACGCCTGACTGTTCATTGGAATCGTCTATAAAATGAGAAATATCAACGGAACTTTGTTCTACGACTTCTTCAGGAGCTGATGCCGAGTCCACGTCTAGCTGCTGTAGATCTCCAATTACATCTTCGGGTTTTGCAGTCTGTTTCTTCGTTTCTTGATCTACTTGTTCCTCGGTACTTCCGCTCCCTTTTTGTGAACCACCGGCTTGATCTAAAAATAAACAAGTGAGAACTGATTTTCATGTTCAGAAGTATACCAAATCATATGTTCCTTGCCTAAAATCATCATTGTTCTCACATGAGTTGTGTAAACTATGGGAATCTGTGATGTGTGTAATTGACTGTAAATGCTTGGAAATGACACAGGCATATTGCGATATAACAGTGGTAATGAAGGTCGATTTGTGATGGGTTTTTTTTCTTACAAAGGAAGAGATATTTTGTACCCAAACTCAAACGAAATTTCCTTTAAAGGGAAATGCAACCTTAATAGGAAGTTGCTTTAGAAGAAAGCAGAAAATTCAGAGAAGCAGATTCGTGAAAACTTGAACGAAATCGGGCAACATGAGAGTTATGAATCGGTAACATCACTCTTATTTAGCGGCTGACAACTCTCCCTTTTTTCTAACAGACAAGTTAATTAAAACGTCCCTTTCTGAAAATAATGTATTAGGCCTACTCGGTATGAGCTTTTAATTTTTGGAGGACCTGTGATAATATGCTATCTATAATATATTTTGAGTACTGCCCCGAAGGAAAAGCAGTTAGGGGAGAAAATTGGAAATCAAACGGGAGAGCGAAACGGGAATGCGTCACAATCGACAGACTAAATTGCCAATTGAGATTGGCATAGATTTATTGATGTTATTTTTCAAAAATTCATAACATTTTTTTCTATTCATCTGATTTCCTTCAAACTTTCGCCATCCTGTTTCTCTTATTTTTCTTTTGTCTACCAATGAACCGATTCCCCTTTAATGCATCACGAACGTCATGAATAAGTCAATTAAACCATCTTTTTTTTTGATTGCTTACATTGCTTACAAAATGTAGATTAATGTTTTGCCAAAGAACATTAGTGCTCCGGCAGGGATTTGAACCCCGTATCTTGTTGTTCACAGTCCGGAAACCTATCCACTAGACACCAACCTCTACCTCACCAACAAGTATGGGGAAAAAGGCAAAGTAATAAGTTGGAACATACTAACTATTGGGCTTACCATTATCACACAGAGGTTGTTTACTACGGAGGTACTGAACTACTTCAACATGTCCATTTTCTGAAGCCAGGGAAAGAGGAGTGCTAGCAGTCTTGTCACACTTGTTAAGGTCTCCTCCTTTACTGACGATATACTGTACAACATCAAGATGACCATTTATTGATGCTTTATGCAGAGGTGTCCTGCCAGTACTATCAAACTTTTCAAGATCTCCTCCTTTGCCGACGAGATATTGAACTATTTCAAGATGACCATTATACGATGCCTTTTGAAGAGATGTGCTACCGCCATTATCACCCTTCTCCAGATCTGCTCCTTTACTCACGAGAAAATCTACTAAATCAAGATGACCCTTAAACGATGCCTTGTGAAGAGCTGTGCTACCACTCTTGTCTCCCATATCAAGGTCTCCTCCTTTACTTATGATATACTGTACAACGTCAAGATGACCATTATACGATGCCTTTTGAAGAGATGTGCTACCGCCATTATCACCCTTCTCCAGATCTGCTCCTTTACTCACGAGAAAATCTACTACATCAAGATGACCCTTAAACGACGCCTTGTGAAGAGCTGTGTTACCAGTCTTGTCACCCATATCAATCTTTCCTCCTTTACTGACGATATACTGTACAACGTCAAGATGACCATTATACGATGCCTTTTGAAGAGATGTGCTACCGCCATTATCACCCTTCTCCAGATCTGCTCCTTTACTCACGAAAAAATCTACTACATCAAGATGACCCTTAAATGATGTCTTGTGAAGAGGTGTGCTACCAGTCTTGTCACCCTTGTCAAGGTCTCCTCCTTTACTCAGGATATACTGTACAATGTCAAGATGACCATTATACGATGCCTTTTGAAGAGATGTGCTACCGCCATTATCACCCTTCTCCAGATCTGCTCCTTTACTCACGAGAAAATCTACTACATCAAGATGACCCTTAAATGATGTCTTGTGAAGAGCTGTGTTACCAGTCTTGTCACCCTTATCAAGGTCTCCTCCTTTACTGACGATATACTGTGCAACATCAAGATGACCATTTATTGTTGCCTTATGCAGCGGTGTCACGCCCGTTCTATCACCCTTCTCAAGATCTGCTCCTTTACTCACGAGAAAATCTACTACATCAAGATGACCCTTAAACGATGCCTTGTGAAGAGCTGTGCTACCAGTCTTGTCTCCCATATCAAGGTCTCCTCCTTTACTGACGATATACTGTACAACATCAAGATGACCATTATACGATGCCTTTTGAAGAGATGTGCTACCGCCATTATCACCCTTCTCCAGATCTGCTCCTTTACTCACGAGAAAATCTACTACATCAAGATGACCCTTAAACGACGCCTTGTGAAGAGCTGTGTTACCAGTCTTGTCACCCATATCAATCTTTCCTCCTTTACTGACGATATACTGTACAACGTCAAGATGACCATTATACGATGCCTTTTGAAGAGATGTGCTACCGCCATTATCACCCTTCTCCAGATCTGCTCCTTTACTCACGAGAAAATCTACTACATCAAGATGACCCTTAAATGATGTCTTGTGAAAAGGTCTGCTACCAGTCTTGTCACCCTTGTCAAGGTCTCCTCCTTTACTCAGGATATACTGTACAATGTCAAGATGACCATTATACGATGCCTTTTGAAGAGATGTGCTACCGCCATTATCACCCTTCTCCAGATCTGCTCCTTTACTCACGAGAAAATCTACTACATCAAGATGACCCTTAAACGACGCCTTGTGAAGAGCTGTGTTACCAGTCTTGTCACCCATATCAATCTTTCCTCCTTTACTGACGATATACTGTACAACGTCAAGATGACCATTATACGATGCCTTTTGAAGAGATGTGCTACCGCCATTATCACCCTTCTCCAGATCTGCTCCTTTACTCACGAAAAAATCTACTACATCAAGATGACCCTTAAATGATGCATTGTGAAGAGGTGTGCTACCAGTCTTGTCACCCTTATCAAGGTCTCCTCCTTTACTGACGATATACTGTGCAACATCAAGATGACCATTTATTGTTGCCTTATGCAGCGGTGTCACGCCCGTACTATCAACCTGCTCCAGATCTGCTCCTTTACTCACGAGAAAATCTACTACATCAAGATGACCCTTAAATGATGCCTCGTGAAGAGGTGTGCAACCAGTATTGTCGCCCTTATGAAGGTCTCCTCCTTTACTGACGATATACTGCACAATGTCAAGATGACCATTAAAGGATGCATTGTTAAGGGATGTGTTACCGTCATTATCAACCTTCTCCAGATCTGCTCCTTTACACACGAGAAAATCTACTACATCGAGATGACCATTATACGATGCATATTGGAGAGGTGTCATGCCCGTACTATCAACTTTATCCAGATCTGCTCCTTTACTCACGAGAAAATCTACTACATCAAGGTGACCCTTAAACGATGCATTGTGAAGAGCTGTGCTACCAGTTTTGTCACCCATATCAAGGTCTCCTCCTTTACTGACGATATACTTTACAACGTCAAGATGACCATTATACGATGCCTTTTGAAGAGATGTGCTACCGCCATTATCACCCTTCTCCAGATCCGCTCCTTTACTCACGAGAAAATCTACTACATCAAGATGACCCTTAAATGATGCTTTGTGAAGAGGTGTGCAACCAGTATTGTCACCCTTATGAAGGTCTCCTCCTTTACTGATGATATATTGAACTATTTCAAGATGACCTTGAAATGATGCCATCTGAAGAGCTATGCCCCCATTTTCATCTTTCTTCTCAAGATCTGCTCCTTTACTAATGAGAAATTTAACAACATCAATGTGTCCATTATTTGAAGCAAAGTGGAGAGGTGTCCAGCCATCATCATCACTCTTCTCCAGATCTGCTCCTCTGCTGATGAGATATTGAATTGTGTTAAGATCTCCATGATGTGATGCATTTTGAATAGGTGTCCAACTGTCATTGTTACTCTTTTCAAATCCGGCTTCTGTTCTAAGCACAATTTGAGCCACATCGAAATGACGAATATCCATGATTAGAATTACTATGAATTACTAGCAGTCAGAAAGGCAATGTCATTTACATTCATATTGTCAACTGAATATTATTGTTTTAGCTCCGTGATTCAGATATGGTGTATATAAGGTTGGCAAGCTGTCCGCTTAGCTAGACAGACTGAGCATGCGATCTTCGTGATAACTGTGGAAATAGAAATGAAAATAAAAATCAGATCATTGTTTTCTTATTCTGGCATCTAAGGATATACCCTGTGATATCCAGTCGTCTATACCAATTTTTGATGGTACTGCAATGTGACACCTTCGATGCGTGATGATTTCTTTTCACTGAAAGTGAATCACTTCTTCCCATTAATTTTGATTGAATTATTAACGCTTACTGTAGGGTTTCCTTTTGAAACAATCAAGTTTCCACGCATCCATTAACATATCCAATACATGAATGTCACATATTAATCACTTCCTCAAAGTAGTCAAATCTTCGTAGGCACGTAATGCAACGGCTATTCTAAAAGAACGTTGCCTATTTCGTCAAAGAGATAGGTGTCGAATTTATGTAGCGTTGCACTCGACGACATAACTGTAGCGTATTTCATTTGTTGCCGATTCAATGATATCGTGCGGCCTCATAGCTTGGTCGTTAGTGTTATTACATCCGATTCTAGCTACATGTCCTGTCTGTCCTTACGTGATGCGAGTATGCTGTTTCTGCAAAACATATATTATGTGCTTGTACCGTAATGGTAGTTATAATAACTAAATTCAGTATCTCTTGTGACTCAGCTAATTTAACAAAAGGGCCTTTACAGTAGACTGGCTTGTCATGAATAGGCGAAGTATCAATGAAACTCATTCATCTTGAACCGTCAGTGGCAGATCTGATTTTTTTTACCCGAATGATATAAAAGCATTTTTCGGGTGGGGAGGATCGGTATTAACAGACTAGTAGCACACAGCGGAAGAATATATTAAACAAGATGTAAAACTATAAAGTATCATTTCACATCTATTCCCCACCTATCGGTCTACAAATAAATACATGTGCATTAGTAGAAACATAAATTCTATCACGCACTCATTCATACTCAACAACATCTAACCTATCTCACTAACAAAAATTCCTCAATGAACTAAGTAATGTAAAGGAAATATGAAGTTCCTTTATTATTGATTAATTAAGAACATATTTACAATATGTACAACGTGTGTAACTGAAAAATCACATAACTATACTTAAATATAGAACAACTTGTTCTATGTTATGTGTAATAAATCAAATATAAACAATCTAAAAATATCAGTAAAATTATTAATCGACATTGCTATAAGGCGAGGCATCATAAATCAGCAGCCTGCAGCCAGCTTCACCTATGCGTCCGGCTGCATTTTTAAAATTAGCTCAGCTGGCTTGCAGCCGGCGGAATGCCAGCGGCATGCCGAAAGTATGCGCCGGCCGCGGCCTCCCGGATGGAAGCCGAGCCTCAAAAAAAAGCGAGATAACATTAGGTCAGCCGGCTGCAGCCAGCCGCAGGTCAGCAAGTATGCGCCGGCCGCAGCCTCCCGAATGGAACTCGACCGTCATAAAGCTTTGTCTCAATTAGGTCGTCCGGCCGCGGCTGGCCTAAACGAAACAGCCACCGCGGCCTGCTGCATCGCTAAACCTGGCCAGACGATACATTATACTTGATTCGTCACTGGGGATAAATATGTGGTCTGTCTTTTCTGATATGCCGTTATCAATAAAGAGATCAGTCGTACCGTGGAAATCTCCGGGTTCACTTCCTTTAGGTGAACCCCACATGTTTATAGATGGGTAATAGATGCCTTGTATTTTATATTTTAACATTATCTTTCATTTATATGTTACAACATGTGATTTGCATTTTTAAATTACTGTCTCGCCTCTTGTTTATAATATCTAGTTCATATCTTTATTTTTATTTTGTTATACTGCAATGAGAAAAATCCTACTCTGTCACAATGTTTAAATATTTTTAAAGTTGAATTTTAATTCCCACAATTGAGAAAGTTTGTCTGTAAATGTGTAATTGTATTTATCAACTTTTTGTATTCATTTATTGTGTATATAATATTTTGTTGTTAATACTTTTTGTTATTATTCTTGTTGTTATTATAATTTTGGCCAGTTATTAAAAACTCCCGTACTCATATCTGGATTCAGCAATGCGAGGCCCTTCTATTGCGTTATGTATTTATTTCTGTATTTACACCCTCCTCTAAACAATTAGTGGGAATATGCTAGCAAGTTTGATGTTTTCAGTGCTAGTAAATGTATTTATATGTTATGCGTTTTCTTTACGTAGCAATTACAGTATTTTTCCTCGGGGCCGAGAGGGCAAATATCTTTCAGAAAATGGAAAAGAATGAACGAATAGAAAGGAATTATAGTGCTCTTTTTTTGAGGCGAGATCGTCCGATGAGGACTTAAAGTAGAACGTTAATGATTTTAAATATTGGCTTAATACTTATTATTGCATAGATGGCATAAATTAAACAAGGTTATCCAAATTCAACGCTTGGAAACATTTGAAGTAATGATTATTATCAATTATAAAACGGTAAAATACAGCCCCCGATATAGCAGCTGAAGAGCTCCTCGAACGCTGCTGAGATATGTGACGACACACCCTGGACCAGTCCTGTCTAAGCAGACGATGTCCCATAACATCTTACACATTTTTCAGAGCCTATTTTGTCATCTCCTCTTCACTTATTTCTCTTCCTTCACTAGCGTCAGTCTTAATGTTAGTCTGTTGACTCACTCTTAACTTCGTGTATGGTATTATTTTGATGAAAAATGCAGCGTTAAAAAAATAAAGGAATCAGTCACTTGTAAACAAAATAAGACGCCATTGTATTTTCAGCTGCTTGCACCGGGGCATGTTCGGCGTTTCAAGAGGGAACGAATACCATCCTGCTATTATTCGGAGGGCTTTTCAATTTGAAAGTGGGGTTTATTCCATTGATCATTGACCCTTCTCCTATGTATTTACAATCAAACGGTTTTAGCTATCAGAATCAGTTTCACTTTCCCTTTATAATGGTGTGAAATAAGGTCATGTTTAAATACACCAAACTCTTTATAATTTGATAAATAATTGCATTGCAATTACGTTCATTCATTATAGGACGTCGTCTGCTTAAGCAGGATCGATCCCGAGTGTGACGACATTAAAACATCGCTATATTTCTGGCGAATCCTCGGATATTCCAGATGCTGAGAAGAGCTTTTATTTGTGTTGTTTTTATAATCACCAGATACGCAGTTGACATAAAACTTATACGATTGCCATCTGTAAGCTTCCCAGTTTCTAGTGATACATTAATTGCCATATTTGTGATTTTCTTTGAATATCTACTTTAAAGATCATAGCATAAGCCCCCCCCCCCCCCCCCCCCCCCTCCCTTCCGGCTTTTGCTAAACAGTCGGGTAACGTCGCGTCGCGTTGGTAGAAATTTTCGAACATTTTTCAGGAATTTTATGTATGGTATCTTTTTTTTTAGCAGCAAAAAAAAAAAAAGAAAAGAAAAAGAAAAGGAGAGGGAAAAAAAAAGGTGGCCTGATGGCAGCATGAATTAATTATTTGATTTCTTATGCCATGAATAATTCGATTGTTGGATTAATTAATTAATTATTCAATTAATCACTGTTTTATTGAACTTTGGATTGAAAACACAGAGATGTTTAATAATTTTAATAATTTTAGCCATTGTCTACGGCGGACCGTTTGAATATTAATGAGTCAGAAAGAAGAGGATCTTGGGTATTTGATTCTAGTTCGTCGTGACTTGGCCGTGAACCAGAATAGCCTGGTGGTTAAGTCGCTGCCCGGCAAGCAGTAGATGACAGGTTCGAATCCCGCTGGTTCCAATTTTTTCTGACTTGTGTTTTTTCATTACAGATCGAGCGTACGATCTTTAACACTGGGAGTAATATGCCGAAAGATTTGTTTACAAATTAAAAATTTTAGCTGTGTTTACGTTTTCCGGATTCGTGGAATGGCCTGAGCTGCGCATGGCCTAGCCTAGCCTAGCCTAGCCTAGTTTGCAGGCACAAACCCTGGTCAGTCGTAAAAGAGTGCCTGCACTGTAAGACTACTATAGGCCATGTACTATAGCTGCTCCTTCCGACCAGAAGGTAGCTGAATTAGGCTTCTGTCAAGACACAATGATTTTCTGATAAAGTGTCAAATTAGGGTCTGTGCTTGCAGACTAGGCCGAAGTTCGCGAGGGGACTATGAAACGAACTCCGTTCGTGTGTGCGTGTGTGTGTACGTCCGTCCGTCCGTCCGTGTGTGCTCAAAAAGTTAGAAAATGCTACTTCTCCGTCATTTCTTGGCCGATTTTGATTCTGATTGTTTTATCTGATAGGGCTGAGTGGGGGCTTCCAAACTTCTACACAAAATCATGAAATTCATCAATTATGCAAATTTACGCAAATTTATTCAAAATCGACGAAAAATGCTACTTCTCTATTTCACACCGTATTTTGAATCTGATTGTTTTATCTGATAGGGCTGGGTAGGGGCTGTCAAACCTCTACACAGAATTTTTAAATTCATTAATTATGCAAATTTATTGTAATTTATTCAAAATCAACAGAAAATGCATTTATAATCATAAAACATTAATTTGATAATTCATTTCTAACATTTATCTTCAAGGTTCTATCAGAAATTACATAAATTAACAGCCATTCCACAGATCTACACTTCTGTCGGGGACATATATTACGCATCGCGTAATTACTAATTCAGTTGTTTTTAATCCTTTTATTTTTTTCTTTCCACCTTTCCTTTCATTATGTTATTCTTTTATTGCTTTTATCATTTTTTTTTCCTTTCATCTTTTCTTTCGTTATGTTATTCCTTTATTCAAATTATCATCTTCTCTTCTATCTTTCCTTATGTTACTCTTAATATCTTTATCCTTCTATCATTTATGTCTCTATCTTTCTTTATGTTATTCTTTGTTTTTATCCACTTATTTCTACTTTCCAACTTTCCTTTTGTTGTATTCTTTGTTTCCTTTCATCATATTTTCTTCCATCCTTCCTACCCTTCTATTCTCTCTTTATAGTTCATGTTTTTCTTTGCATTATCCTTCTATTGTTTTCTTTATTCACTTGTTTGTCGTTTTTAGCCTGAAAACGGGAAAAATCATACTGAGATGGACTCTTTTTCAATTTGTCCCCTTGAAGACACCTTCCTGAAAAATGTTCGAAAATTTCTACCCACGCGACGCGACGTTACCCGACTGTTTAGCAAAAGCCCTCCCTTCCACAGAGCTATCTGCTCATCGGCCACTCGTCGGAAGCATTTTTTTTTCTTCCAGTCACCCATTGATGTGTATCGTATCACAGTCCAACGAATCCGATTCGTTTTAGGCGACTATCAGATCAGTGCCAGACGTGTCAGGCGTGATTCGCTGAGGCGAGATCGTCCGATGAGGGAACTAAGCTAAGAGCTTCGCCGTCAGACGTCAATTTCGGTAGGAAGTCGAAATGATCCAAATGTAATGATCCTAACGACACATTCTATGATGTGATTTCTTCATCGATTTGTTCTTCTTCTTCTTTATTTCGTGTCCGCGTTTAAATTTTGTTTGACACATCATGCACTTGAGTTGGCAAAATTAATAATCGTATTGTTACATTCACTTTTGTAAATCGTTTTGATTATGGTCTTGCAAAGATCTTAAAATATGTAGTTGAATGATACACGCACCGCCTAAAGTACTTGCCCACTGAAATATTTCGATGGCTGAAAGAACGGGAATTATATTTATGATTTTGGAATAGAGTAGACCATGAGTTGTTGATAAAGAAACTCAGGAGAAAGGGCATTTGTCAGAAAGCGTTACAATGGTTTAAAGACTACCTGATAAATCGTTGTCAGTGTACGGTTGTAAATGGTATTCAGTCATCTATGCAAAACATAACCTGTTGAATTTCACAAGGAAGTAATATTGGGCCCTCATGTTTGTAATAATATCGATGGCCTGGCTAAAGTCTAGAAGAGTAGTAAAGTATCCCTTTATGCTGATGACACTTGTGTATACGTTGAAAATCTAGATATGCTGGTAAATACTCTGAATGAGGATCTATCTGCGATAGGCAAATGGTTGGTACAGAATAAGTTGCCATTGAATGCAAAGAAATGTGAGTTTTTGTTGGTAGGGAGTAGGAATTGGATTAAAAATGTAGTTGTTCCTGATGTTCATATAGGCAAACATGTAATTCAAAGAGTAACATACATATTGACTGGAGCAAATAGACAGATATAGGCTTAAACAAGATGTGTTTTTATTGAAAAGAATACGTCCTTTTGTATCACAACAAACAGCATTATTTTTTTTTATCAGAGCATCATTCGAAGCAAGTTTGACTACTTGATGTTATTTGGGGCAAACCTCCGAGGAGTTATTAATGACCGTCTTCAAAAACTGCAAAATAAAGCACTCCGTTGTGTTTCAGATGTGGACTGGATGTATTGTTCTGAATTATTGTTTACGAATTCAAATTTAATGTAAAAACTATTTTACAAAGGCGAAATGAACGCACCTTACATGTAATGTACAAAGTTGCACATGGTCTGTCCCCAGAGAGTACATGTAGTCAATTCATATTCACTCATATGGTAACTATAATTTCAGACATTCATAATTTACAATAGAGGGGAGCGAAACAATGGAACCAAGCCGTATAGTCAACAATAAACGTTCGGTCTTACTACACGTAACACAACATTGTTATTATTATCATCATTATTGTTTTGCATGACTGATAGTTTAAAGAATTAAAGGAGAATTACGCTCAAAAATAAAGACGATAGTGTTCAAAGGTGTTATTTATTCCTACTTGTTAGACTATATGGCTTCGCGTCAAAATATACGAGATCGATACGAATCAAGATTTTCTGAGCAAAATTTCCCATCTGCTAGCAATATGTATCGTCTGCTAGCAGCACATGGGGGCTGCCATTTTGTTTATGTGTACAAGAAGATTTTCTTAATCCAAATGCTCAATTGCCTTTTTCAAAATTAAAATCCCATTTGAGATTAAAAATATAGCATAGATATGTCAATTTATTTTTAAACTGAAGATTTCCTTATACATTTCTGTTGAAAATCGATATTCGCTTAATAGAAATCTATTTTCTCGATACTGGACGTATGGGACGGAGCAAATTAATTCAAATTTTATGGATGCTTCTTCCCTGAGCATCTATAGCGGCAAACTATGCATTCACCTGCTTTCGGATAATGGACTTGAAAAGTCAGAATGCATGCTGCATATATTATGTTCTGCTCTGTTTGGCAAACCCAAGAAAATAGATTTTTGTTAAGCAAAACCAGACAATTTAAAAGTATCATTATAAAGATTTAATTTGTATAATACATGTAAACACCCACTTTATATTTTCCGTCACATATGGGATTTTAGGTAATGAAGAAAATCAATTTAGGATTTGGATTCAAAATATCTTCCTGACTGGAACATTTCTCAATGGTTCATGTACAACTCCAAATCAGCAAGAAAATGGCAGCCCCCATGTAAATGAGTAGGAGACGATACCGGGTGTTGGAATATCTTTATTTATACCCTTTTCTGATATCTTATTAGAAAATGATTTAGGCCAATAAATAGGAATATATTACACCTTCCAATATAAGTAAATTTGTAATCAGGGGTTAATTCTCCTTTAAGGTAACTCTTATAGCGGGATCTGCTCGCTATTCATAAGAGCGCTATTTATAACAAATAAAAACAACTGCTATTCATTTTTCACACGTTAGGTATAGTGGCCCTTATGAATAGGTATCAAAAGTGGTCCTTATGAATAGCGAGACCGTTTGGTCGCATGAATTGTTATATATGGCAATGGTGTACATGCGTGAAAAACTCAAAAAATCCCACATGACACTGATAAATATACACCATTTATTTACTTATGCATTATATGAATAAATAAACCATAGTGTCATCTCACTCATTATTTGCTATACATTTTTTTCCAGTCTTCCATTTTTTTTTTGGGGGGGGGGATCAGAATGAAAACTTTGCATCATGGAGAATTCCTCAGTAAATATATCACTATTTTGCAAGGTCGGATAGCGATAAGGGAGAAACATATATGAACAGAGTCTTAGTGCACATTTGATCATACAGGCAAATCCAGTTATTTATTTGTTGTTTTTTTTTTGTCGTGGGGAGGGCGTCATGGAAACAATTAGAGAACATAAAGAAAAATAGAGGTCTATGAAAGGGAAATGCATGTAAAAAAGAAAGAGGATGAGAGAATTATCTAAAATAAAATAAAGATCCAGAAACTATACAGTAGAAAAAGGAGTTGTATACATAATTAGAATTAGTAGTGGTAGTAGTAGTACTATCCAAAGAAAACAAAATCTAATTGTGTTTGACACACCGTGCACTTGACTTGGAAAGCATAGTAATCGTTTTGCTACATTCCTTTTTTTTCTTTTCTTTTTTTGGTAAGTACTTGCCCATTGAAATATTTCCCATGGCAACTGACCTGAAAGAACAGGAAATTCATGATTTTAGAAACTTTGTTGCTTAGAAGACCCCTCATTTAACCAGTAGCCTCCATCACAATGTCACCAAAGTAAACCGACGGTTTCAGTTCTGTAATAGCTTATCGCGTAACGGGTGAGAAGATGGAGTTGGGGATTATTATGAAAGCGAATAAAAACAACAGATGGATTATCTGAGCGGAAAACTTTCCTTCGGAATTGCTGAGTTATGATCTGTAATGAAAGAACAGGAAATCTATTCATGCTTTTGAACTTTTACCTACGAGGACGGGGGTACGGCCTCTACGGAAGAGCACTTCTGCAAAAGAAGTAACGAAAAAAGCAAATCTTCGCAAAACGGGTGAATTAAAAACACTACCATAATAAAGGAAATGAGGTTGTTTAAAGCGAAAGTTGATTGCGAGTAAGTAAATTGATGTAGAAAACAAGACTTTTTAGAATGTCTGGAATTGTAGGACGTGGAAAAGATATTACAAATTTAATTTCATTTCATGTCGTTCAATTCCACTTCGAACAAAATAAAATATATCCATGTGTTTTGCGAGCCCGCGCACAGCGATTGTTCTCCCTGTATAGCGCTGGTCCCATCCCGCCGTACTTGCAAGTGCGTGCTGTCTACGTGCAAAAACGTGGGCAAAATTTGGGGATCCGTACTTGGTGAGTACCGCCTCAGTACGGATTTGGGAGCACGCAGACACGCCGTAGCACTTTTAGTGCACGAGGAACTTTCGCTGCGTTGAGGCTGCGGGCGGTCTACAGATTCACCCACAGTACGGGTGACGTGCGTGCCATCTGCTGCTAACGAGCGCACAACGCACGGACTCCGTGAGTTTTTGAAAAATTTTCCCACATTAACTTGCTCTACGGATGACGCACTTAGCACGTGTGTGCTCCGCACGTGATAAATACGGGGTCCGTGCTTATTCGGCTTATTCGGCACTTCTCCAGTTGTAGTAAATGGGTACCTGGCAGGATTTATTCCTTGAAATGCACAAGCGCTGATTACGGCTGCCGGAGCTAAAGCCATGGTAGTAATATCCAAACCCTTTGGAAGCGCATAGAGACGTATGTATCATAACGTGTTATGCGCTATACAAGAACGGAATATTATTATTATTATTATTAATTGTCCAGTGAGCACGCAGAACTCACGTAAACCGCACCGAGTAAGTACATGCTATGCATTTGCAACGCACGTTGCGCACGCTAATTTCTGCAGGATATACAAAAGCCGAGCAGAGTGACGAGTATCATCACTCGTCTCCAAGATGCCCAAGAAGCTTAACAAAAAGGGGTCAGCTCAAAAGACAGCTAATAGGTCTGGGCCAGAGAGGCCCAACAGAAACGGGCCGTAGATGATGTAAAGGCAGGTGACGAACAGATGAGGAGCGATGAAGACTCGGCAGATGGTGACGGGAAAAAAACTCACGTTTATCGCAATTGCACGCACTTACTCCCTGCAATTCAGTAAGGACACCGTACGTGAAAGTACGGCCTCCGTACGATAACGAAGCAACCGCACGGCGATCGTACGTTGTAAGCACGTTGTAAACACGTACAGCTCACTTACCAAGTGCGCAACGTACGATGCACGCAACCACTCACGTCCAGGCGTGGCGTGCTGTCCACGTACTTACACCTTGCGTTGTAGTGCGTGTGACGTAGTTCTTCCCTGCTCTTGCTACTCCCTCCCCACGTTTTCAGAAACACGTAAGGACTAAAAACACGCACGGCGGGATGTGACCATGCCTTGACGGAGCGATTTCGGTTACATCGCCGGTAATGGGAAATTTGGAGGTGCTTTCTATTTTGATTGCTCATTGCAACTCACTCGGTCTTTTTCGTCATTTTTAGTCAATGTAAACATGAAAGGTCAGACTTTTCTCCTTCTAAAAATATAAGTTTTGTTTATCGAAACCAAAAATACGGTTTGTTATTTTTGAGGGGAAAAGCCGTATTATTTTGTTGAAGCTTCGCTTCCTTCCTTTTCAATACACTTACAATACAAATTGCGTAAGCGCTGTCGCACGCGCGGTTCGATCAAGGTCTGTGATAACTTTTTTTTATTGATTTCATATGATATCAAAAACAATACATAACAATCAACACATATATATATATATATATGTATATATACATATACATATATTAACAGAAATCAGCAATAAAATGAAGTATATATTATGCTTCAAAACTACTATAACTTCTTAAAAAAAAGAAAAACAAACATAAAATATTGTACCTGTATAAAAAACTTAAAAAGAAAAGGAATCTATGCACTTGAGTTCGAACCACTCAGTGGTTCTATCCCCTATCTACCCCCCCCCCCCCCATCCCATGTATTTCTCTTTAAAAAATATCGTTTTAGGGCCATGGTTCAGCCTTAATATTCTATATAATGTTGGTTTGCTGTCCGATTAGATAGCTATGATATCCAGGTGTGGTATCCAGTCGTCTACAACAACTTTTGTTGAAGCTGTAAAATGACGTCTTCTTACTATGATGATTATTTCACTGAAAATAAATGACTTCTTCCCATTGCACTCCACTTAAATATTCATGCTAACTGTGGGGTTTCCTTTCCAAACATTTAAGTTTTCCATGTATTCATTAGTATATCCAACGCACGTATGTCACTTATTATTCACTTCCGCAAAGCAGTGCATGGAGTGCCGTATATATATAGTCGAGTGGGCTGTGAGTCGGTGGGTTTGGTGGGCGGCGATTCAGTGGATTGAGTTGTCAGTGGTGCTGGTTGTGTGGATTGGGTTTGGTGTTGGTTGGTGCCCCTGTGAAGGATTGGGTGCCAGATGTGGTTGAGTTGAAGTCCTGTGTCCTGTGGTACTGTGTCGTGGCGTTGAATCTCGATGGCCTCCCTCACTCGTCTGGTGTGCCAGTGCTTGATGTTGGTGATTAGAGTGCTGTGTGCCCAGTCGATGTGGTGATCCTCTTGTTGTGCGTGTTTGACTATTGCAGATTTGTCCCAGTCGCTAAGTCGGTGGCAGGCCTTGTGTTCCTTGAGTCTTGTGTTGAAGTCTCGTCCTGTCTCTCCGATGTAGACTTTGCCGCAGTCGCAGGGAATCTTGTATACGCCGGGTTGTTTGTTGGTCTTGTCCTTGTGTGAGTGCAAGATGGAGTGAAGTTTCTTGGAGGATCGGTGTCGGACTTTGAAGTTGGCCTGAGTAAGTATGCGGTGCAGTTGGTGGATGTCTTACCGAGGTACGGGAGAACAACTGTGGTGGGTTGGTTTCCGGTAGATTGGTCATTGGTGGCGGCGCCTGTGGGTTGGTGATGAGGTGGGTGGGTGGAGATCGTCGGCGGCTGTCTTGGAGAGGAAGCGGAGCTTAGGTTCAACTTGCTGGACCACGTCGGAGAAAGGGATCTTGGTGCTTGCTGAGGTTGATGACAGTGTCCTTGTGTCTAGGGTGGCGTGAGTTGTCGGTGGGAGTGGTCTTGGGTGTGGAGAGTTGGTTGAATTTGTTGATGTGCTTAAGTCGGGTCGAGCTGAAGGCTTGGTCGGTGGTGTCCTTGTTGAAGGTGTTGATCTTGTGTTGATCGACTTCACGCCGCCAGCCACCCGCTACCAATCCCTCCGACATCCGCACTCACGCCCACTCAACTCTCGGACATAATAGCGCCACCACCGACAGCAACCCCGCCCACACCACCGGCCGCCGATTCCTCCGACGTCCGCATACACACCATAAAACCCCGCCGCTCGTCTAGCACACTTCACTCCTGATGACGGACAGTCAACCTGTCCGAAACGTCGAGTAACCTCCTACTTAAGCCTCATCTTCTCAAACCTTCGCTACTCAATCCATCGCTACTCATCCATTGATCATCAACCAAGTCTTCTCATCTCATCTCATCTGGTTTACAGTCCTTTTCAGGACTTCACCCATTGTCACGAAAGAATATTTCTTCTTTTCTCTCTTGTCATCCTTTCTCGTCTATCCATTTCTAATTTCCTTTTTTCCCTTTCCTCCTACCAACACACATGGTGAACCGTAAACCTTCTCCACGTTATAAGCTCCACCATGCAAACCTTCAAAGATCATATAAATTATTTGTCTAATAATATAAAAACCTCTTTTTTATTTCCTCGTGTTCAACGTACCGTAGTACAGGGTGAATAAAATTACATTTGTTATATTTTGCCTACAACATCTTAATCACATCGCCAGTGGCTAAGGTTTTAGCGTTTTCCATTGACCTTAAAAAGAAATTACATCAACATTAGATTTAATTTATATATGGAAAGTTGTGATTGTTCCTCCTCACCCTGACGTCCCTTCACCCCGATTATAAACGTATTTAAAAAAGACAATGTTCCCAAAATAATTTGAATACATTATCATCAATTCTGATGACGAAGAGCTTTTTTTAAAAGTATGTTTTAAAGTAAACCCCGTGATAATCTATAAAATAATCGTATTCGAATTATGTTTGAATTCTGTTTATATATATTGCATTAAACATTGCATGAAACTCTGCAATCATGTCCGTCATCGTTTGGATGTTGGATGTATGTAGTACATCGTTAAAGTGAACCAAGTGGGTCTGCATTTTTTAGTTTTAAAAATTAAATTTTCAAGAACAATTTTTCCACTTTTTCTTCACCTAATCACCCCGTTTTACGGTATTCAATAAACGTTTCACAAAAGGCATCATTTACATTGCGGTCATTACCTGCGCTCATCAAGCCTGCGATAGCAATTAATAAGTGCATACAGCCAGTAAATTCATTTGAAACCATGCCTTGTAAAACCCGTCTCACACGAGGCGTTATTTGATGACATTAGCACCGGGGACCTGACTGGTACGGTCTTTTGCGCGCCATGAAATGAACATTGCAAAAAAAAAAATACGTTTAATAACTGGCGTATGGGTATATCGCTCTCACTGGCTCGATTAGCGCAGGTGCAGACGCCATCGAAATGACATCTCTGTGAGCCCGGCTTTAGATATCACTCTCCCATGGGGCATCAAAGGCTAGCCAATCGCTGACGCAGTCTAACGTAGGGCAAATACCAGCTCATTGTGAGCGAATAATGCACGTTGATAGTGTAAGGTAGCATTATTATGACAGTATAAATTTGTCTACATGATCAATTCACCCTCTTATTTACATTTTCTCTCTATTCAACCTTCCACCTGTTTTCTTGAAGAAATTGCTCCACTCACCTACCTTCCGTTCTTGTCACCCCTATTCACCTTAAATCTTTTTTTCTCTCCCAGGCCCATTGAACCTTGCCTGCCATACCATCTACTATGACTATGACTCACTGACCGTCAAACCCTGACTTACTTATCACATGACTCATACTTTTTGCAGACTGCTGGTAAGTTTTGTTATGTACTTGTCAGCCATTTTGAATTTATATTAAAATATACTTGAGTGCATCTCCAAACTTCAAGCCTGCAAAACCTGTTTTGTAGTGTATGTTACAATAGGTTGTTCCTCTTATAATGAAATGGGAGCTGTTTGATTACTTCGAGGGTCTGCTTGTTTCTAAGGGTGACTGCGTTCATTCGTTGTGGATGTATGATGACAACGATGATCAAGAAATAGGCAAGTTTAAAACGTGGGGATGAATGGAGAAGCACGAAAGTGTCCCCGTGTCCGCAAATAAGAATATTTTGTGGTCCTACTACTTCTTACTCCCGAGTTTCGTTTCCTGTATGATAATATGCTATCTAGATAGATGTTTTTTTTTTTATAATTATGTTTTTAATGACGAATCATCAAAGATCACAATATATACAAACAATTTTTACATGATTGGAATACAAAATCAATAAGGCAGAATAACAGCAAGATAGTGAATTGATCAAAAGCGAAGTTCCGAGTCAGAAAAGGATGGCCAGTGATACAGACCTTAGTTTAACAAGATGAATGCGACTGCGTCTCCTATATGCCTCCGCCTAAATTCAGTTGATGGCTCAAACTGTTCTAGAAATATTTGATAACAAGGCTAAAAACAAGTAATTTCATTTAATTTCATGTAAATTGACCTCTGTGACCTCTGACCTTTGACCTACTTACCCCAAAATCTAATCAGTTCATCTTTCTACTGGGATGCATACTGGTACCAAGTTTGAAGTTCTCACCTCAGATAGTTCTTGAGATATCGTAACGGTGCTAAAAACCAGTAATTCCATGTAATTTCATGTAAATTGACCTCTGTGACCTCTGACCTTTGATTTACTTACCCCAAAATCTAATCAGTTCATCTTTCTACTGGGATACATACTGTTACCAAGTTTGAAGTTCTTACCACAAATAGTTCTTCAGAAATCGCGGTAACGGTGCTAAAAACCAAGAATTTCATGTAATTTCATGTAAATTGACCTCTGTGACCTCTGACCTTTGACCTACTTACTCCAAAATCTAATCAGTTCATCTTTCTATGGGGATACATAATGGTACCAAGTTTGAAGTTCTCACCTCAGATAGTTCTTGAGATATCGCGGTAACGGTGCTAAAAGCCAGTAATTCCATGTAATTTCATGTAAATTGACCTCTGTGACCTCTGACCTTTGACCTACTTACCCCAAAATCTAATCAGTTCATCTTTCTATGGGGATACATAATGGTACCAAGTTTGAAGTTCTCACCTCAGATAGTTCTTGAGATATCGCGGTAACGGTGCTAAAAACCAGTAATTCCATGTAATTTCATGTAAATTGACCTCTGTGACCTCTGAACTTTGACCTACCTACCCCAAAATCTAATCAGTTCCTCTTTCTAAGGGGATACATACTGGTACCAAGTTTAAAGTTCTCATCTCAAACAGTTCTTGAGATATTGCGGTAACGGTGCTAAAAACCAGTAATTCCAAGTAATTTCATGTAAATTGACCTCTGTGACCTCTGACCTTTGACGTACTTACCCCAAAATCTAATCAGTTCATCTTTCTATGGGGATACATAATGGTACCAAGTTTGAAGTTCTCACCTCAGATAGTTATTGAGATATCGCGGTAACGGTGCTAAAAACCAGTAATTCCATGTAATTTCATGTAAATTGACCTCTGTGACCTCTGAACTTTAAACCTACCTACCCCAAAATCTAATCAGTTCCTCTTTCTAAGGGGATACATACTGGTACCAAGTTTGAAGTTCTCACCTCAAACAGTTCTTGAGATATCGCGGTAACGGTGCTAAAAACCAGTAATTCCATGTAATTTCATGTAAATTGACCTCTGTGACCTCTGACCTTTGACCTACTTACCCCAAAATCTAATCAGTTCATCTTTCTATGGGGATACATAATGGTACCAAGTTTGAAGTTCTCACCTCAGATAGTTCTTGAGATATCGCGGTAACGGTGCTAAAAAACAGTAATTCCATGTAATTTCATGTAAATTGACCTCTGTGACCTCTGAACTTTGACCTACCTACCCCAAAATCTAATCAGTTCCTCTTTCTAAATGGATACATACTGGTACCAAGTTTGAAGTTCTCACCTCAAACAGTTCTTGAGATATCGCGGTAACGGTGCTAAAATCCTAGAATTTCATGTAATTTCATGTAAATTGACCTCTGTGACCTCCGCCCTTTGACCTACTTACCCCAAAATCTAATCAGTTCATCTTCGTATGTGGATACATACTGGTACCAAGTTTGAGGTTCTTACCTCAAATGATTCTTCAGATATCGCGGTAACGAGAAGTGGGACGGACGGACGGACGGACAACCCGAAAACATAATGCCTCCGGCACGCACCTTCGGTGGGCGGAGGCATAAAAACAACCAGAAAGTCACAATTTCACTGATATTAAAAACCTACAATAAAAGGTCAACAACGCGCAGCCTCGGTCGGAATAAACAAAGCCGAACGGCAGGGCGATTCACATAAAAACACAAATTGCCTTTCATAGCCAACACCCAGTCACTCCCCCCCCCCCTTGTCTCTCTCTGTCTCTCTCTCTCTCTCGCACTTTCTCCCCCCCCCCCCCCCCCCGAGAAGCATTACAATTTTTGTCACTTATAAGTACACCGCTCCAACAACATACCGTAAACCAAAAAAAAAAATCGCTCCACCACTCGACCCCGTCTACTCCAGGGCTTTTGCTAAACAGTCGGGTAACGTCGCGTCGCGTTGGTAGAAATTTTCGAACATTTTTCAGGAAGGTGTCTTCAAGGGGACAAATTGAAAAAGAGTCCATCTCAGTATGATTTTTCCCGTTTTCAGGCTAAAAACGACAAACAAGGGAATAAAGAAAACAATAGGATATTGCAAAGAAAAACATGAACTATAAAGCGAGAATAGAAGGGTAGGAAGGATGGAAGAAAATATGAAAGGAAACAAAGAATACAACAAAAGGAAAGTTGGAAAGTAAAAATAAGTGGAAAAAACAAAGAATAATATAAAGAAAGATAGAGACATAAATGATAGAATGATAGAATGATAGAAGATATTAAGAGTAACATAAGGAAAGATAGAAGAGAAGATGATAATTTGAATAAAGGAATAACATAACGAAAGAAAAGATGAAAGGAAAACAAAATGATAGGATAAAAGCAAAGAATGTTTTAAGGAAAGTAAGTAAAGATGGGAAGCAGAAAATGATTTTAAAAAGAATAATATGAAAGATAGAGAGAGAAATGATAGAAGGATAAAGATTAACGTGAGGAAGGTGGGGGAGAAAATGATAACAGGAAACAAAGAATATCATAACGAGAGGAAGGATGGAAAGATTATTGATAGAAGGATAAAAGCAAGAAATGACAAAGCGAGAGATAGAGAGAAAAATGATAAAAAGATAAATATAAACATGAAGAAAGGTGGAAGAGAAGATGATAAAAGGGAACAAAGAATAACTAAAAAATATATGTCCCCGCCAGAAGTGTAGATCTGTGGAATGGCAGTTAATTTATGTAATTTCTGATAGAACCTTGAAGATAAATGTGAGAAATGAATTATCAAATTAATGTTTTATGATTATAAATGCATTTTCTGTTGATTTTGAATAAATTACAATAAATTTGCATAATTAATGAATTTCAAAATTCTTTGTTCCCTTTTTCATTTCTTGCTTTTATCCTTCTATCAATTATCTTTCCATCCTTCATCTCGTTATGATATTCTTTGTTTCCTGTTATCATTTTCTCCCCCACCTTCCTCACGTTAATCTTTATCCTTCTATCATTTCTCTCTCTGTCTTTCTTTATATAAGTTAAACTTTTTTTATCCTATCATTTCTCTCTCTATCTTTCATATTATTCTTTTTAAAATCATTTTCTGCTTCCCATCTTTACTTACCTTCCTTAAAACATTCTTTGCTTTTATCCTATCATTTTGTTTTCCTTTCATCTTTTCTTTCGTTATGTTATTCCTTTAATCAAATTATCTTCTCTTCTATCTTTCCTTATGTTACTCTTAATATCTTTATCCTTCTATCATTTATGTCTCTATCTTTCTTTATGTTATTCTTTGTTTTTATCCACTTATTTTTACTTTCCAACTTTCCTTTTGTTGTATTCTTTGTTTCCTTTCATCATATTTTCTTCCATCCTTCCTACCCTTCTATTCTCTCTTTATAGTTCATGCTTTTCTTTGCATTATCTTTCTATTGTTTTCTTTATTCCCTTGTTTGTCGTTTTTAGCCTGAAAACGGGAAAAATCATACTGAGATGGACTCTTTTTCAATTTGTCCCCTTGAAGACACCTTCCTGAAAAATGTTCGAAAATTTCTACCAACGCGACGCGACGTTACCCGACTGTTTAGCAAAAGCCCTACTCCAGCCCATTCTATGAGAATCCTTAGGAACTCTATAAATACATTCTAAAAATTGTTCACCGACCGAAAAACAATGGTGGGAATTGTAGGTCAGGAGGTCACGCGCAGACGCTCGGAGTTCGCCCTTGAGGTAAACAAGAGTTTACATAATGGCAGTACATACTAGTATCACAATGTAAATGAACATAAACACGGACATGTACATGTAGCACTATCATGGGAATAGGCAAATATTGCATGTGGCATTTTATACAAAAAAGAAATAAAGACACTCTTAAACACAATACATATTAATTTTAGGTTTACATAGGGGATTGCAAGGGAATAATTAAATCTCAAAGCGCCATTTCTTAAAGTGAGCAGTTAGTTAGTTTTTCTTCTTTGCCAAGTAATATTCAACTTCTTTCTGCTTTTTAACCAGGGACCTAAAAGCAGAAAAATTGGGAAGATGGTTCTTAAATTTGCAAATGAAAATGTGGTATTTCAATAACAAAAATACATATGAAATGAATTTGTCATTACAGATTCCAAAAAGTTTTTCAAAATTGGTTACAGTAATGACAGATTTGTTTTTCTGTGATATTATAGCAAGAAGGCTCTGCCAAACTGGGGTAACCACTTCACATTCACAAAAAAGGTGGACCATTGTTTCCTCCTTTTTATCACATAGGGAGCAATTAGGTGAATCTTTTCGTTTAGTCTTAAAAAGAAAATCGTTTAATGCAATGGCTTTGTGGAAAATCTTGAAGTAAAATGACCTTATTTTGGTATCAATAGTGCACAAGAAATTAGTATTGTGGACCTTTCCCCAGTCAATACCAACTGGTACAGGTAAATTTTCATTCCAAAAAGCATATCTTTTGTTTGGGGTGTGAGAACCAAGCAATAATTTGTAAGTATTTCTGGGGACTTTTTTAGTGTTTACTAGCTTATGGACAATTGTTTCGTGGACACCCACCATATCAGGATCAAAATTCTTCATCCACTCTTCTGGTATATTTTTAATCAAAAAATTAAATTTCCTCCTGTCTGTAGCAGGGATACCAAAATCTAATATAAGTTCTTCAAATAATTTATGGCCAGGTGGGGTGGATTAAATAAATCAGATAAAGTCAAAACATTTTTACTATACCAACATGGATAGAAGAAATGAGATTTAGATTTAGATCGAATTGATCTATTATACCACAGAATTTGACATGCGCCTAATTCAGAGAACTTTTTGTCATAAAATTCAATAGTAGCTTCTTCTCTGAAAATGTACCAACTTCTTAAAGATTCACCTAGTTGTATATTACCCAGGGAATTTAATACACTCTCAGGAGCATGAGATTCCCACAGAATTTGAACATTTTGGTTAAACTTTTCCAAAAACGACACTTCAATACGTTTCCATGGAGCATCAAAATCGTCATCTAGTAATAATTTTACCCAAACAAGTTTTTGAGCAGTTGCAAAGGAAAGGGGGTCAACCATCTTGAGACCTCCTTGAATATAATCATTACACATTATCTTTCTCTGTACTCTATCCCTACCTCCATTCCAAATAAACTTAAAGAACAATTTATTCAATGTTTTAAAAAAGGAACAAGGTAATTTAATAGAGAGAACCGAGAATAGATAAATTAACTGTGGTAACACAAGGGTTTTGATAACACAAACTCTGCCAATTAATGAAAGGTTTCTCATTCGCCAGCGGTCTAAGGTTTGCTCCAATTTTTTCAATTTCTCCTTGTAGTTCAGATCATAAATTAAGGAAACATTTAGACTAAAAATAACTCCAAGACATTTAAATTGAGAATTCTTCCACGAAATACCACGATCTGCATAAGGGAAAACTCGATTTCCCCTTTTTGAACCTATCCAAACAGCTTCAGTTTTGCTAAAATTTATTTTGCACCCAGAAAATTGACCAAATTTGTGTAAGGTTTCAAAAAGTTGAAAAAACGAACCGTCTGTGCCATCCAAAAAACAAACAGAATCATCAGCAAAACAGGGAGATCTTGACTTCTTGTTTTCTTACCCAAATACCCTTAATCAAATTATTTTGTCGTATGGAAAGGGACATGATCTCTATTACAAGCAAAAATAAATATGGAGAGATAGGACATCCCTGAAAAATTCCTCTTTCCATAGTGATGCGTTCTGTAAGGAAGCCAGTATTCAAAACATATGACTGGCGACCAGCATATAATGTCTTTATTGAGTCTATAAAATCTTTGCTAAAATTGAACTTTTCTAGGGTTAGAAATAAAAAATTGTGGGAGACACTATCAAAAGCTTTCTCAATATCTAGTAACAGTATAGATCCCGGAATGCCATTTGTTTCAGTGTACTCAATTATGTCTAAAATTAATCGAATATTGTGGCCAATATTCCTACCTTTCAGAAAACCTGATTGATCGATGTGGATAAGATCCTGTAAACAATGCTTAAGACGGTTCGCAAAGCATTTCGCCACAATTTTATAGTCCGTTATCAATAGCGTAATAGGTCGATAATTCTTAACGAGGAGAGGGTCCTTATCCTTTTTAGGGAGAAGAGTGATTATTCCATTCCTTTGTGAAGGGGACAAAATACCATTTTGTAAAGAGAAATTCAGAGATTTTAGAAGTAAATCACTTATGTCAGGCCAAAATACCGTGTAAAACTCAACAGGAATACCATCAAAACCAGGGGTTTTATTCATATTCATTGACTTAATGACATTATACAGTTCTTGTATTGTAAGAGGGGTGTCTAAAAATGATTTCTGGCCTTCAGATAATTGTGGAATATTGATTTTATCAAAGAGAGATTCATTGATTTCCTTTTCATCAATTAATCCTCTAGCATCATCCTGAAAAGAGTATAGCTTATTATAAAAATTTTGGATTTCTCCTAGAACTCCAACTGGGTCAGATACTAAGCTACCATTACAGTCTTTAAGCCTAGAAATATTTTTCTTATGCCAGCCCCTGTTCTCTAAATTACAGAAATATTTTGTGCTTTTCTCTCCTTCCTCTACCCATCTAGCCCTGGAACGTGTAATTAACCCTTTTGTCTCAAAATCATAAATTTTATTCAATTTTTCTTCAAGTTCTTCTAACTTTGTCAAAAAAAATCATCATTGGGAGATGGAACATTATTGGAAATTTGAAGTCTTATCTTGTCAATGTCAAGCAGTAACTTATTTTTTTCATTATTTCTTTCTTTCTTCTTCCTAGAGGAATATTCCATACTAACACCTGTAATAACACACTTCAGGGAGTCCCACAATATGTTTGGATTACAGTCAGAATTTCTATGATTTTCTTTGAAATCCTTGATTGTATCCTTGATTAATTTAACAAAATCATCATCGTGATGAAGGAAGTGACAATTCATTTTCCAAAAACCTCTGCCCCTTTTGGGTTGATTGTCATTAAATAAAATTTGTACAATAGAATGATCAGATTGTATTCCAGGAATTATTTTAGAACTGACACAATTGTCTATAAAATTACTAGAGACTAAAATAAAATCAAGTCCGGATAAAGCCTTTGGGGATTTTTGGTGGCGAGTATACTGTCGTAAGTTAGGATGAAAGTGTCTCCACACATCAACTAGTCCAATATCTTCCATTAAAATAGAGAGCATTTCACTAGAATTTTTGTTTGAATGCTGTAATCTTGTACCCTGGTAGTCAAGTGGGATAATTACTAAGTTGAAGTCTCCACCTATAATTAGGAAGGGACTGCTTAATTTATCTATTTCAGCAAAAACTTTTAACAAGAAGTCTGGGTCATCCTTATTTGGTGCATATATGTTAACTAGAGTCAATTGTAATTCATTTAAGCATGCCTTTAATATAATAAATCTACCATCGGGGTCCCCAAATAAAGAATGAACCTGAACAGAGACAGTTTTTCTAATAAAGATTGCTACTCCCCTACTGGCAGAATTGAAACTTGAAAAAAAAGCCAGTTCACCCCACTGAGTTTTCCATAACATATCATCTTTTTTATCTGAATGTGTTTCTTGCAGGAAAATAATATCTGAACCCAAACTTTTCAAATAGTGGAAAATCTTCTTTCTTTTATGAAAATCTTGCAATCCACGACAATTAAAGGTATGCAACTTTAAAGCCATTGTGAAGGATCTGGATTAATCACTGTCCAGTACCGTACTAAAAGCCAAGATATTTGAATACCGGTATTACATGTACATGTATGTGGAACTCCACTGTAAAAGCAAATTGACAAGAACATTACATTGAGCACACTACCCCTAATGAAAAAAACATTCTGCCACAATATAAAAAAATTGGAAAAATTAACATGATTGAAGATAACAAATTGCAGTACAAAAACAAGAAAAATGGGTTGCACTAGATCAAAGGAGATGGCCTCAAATCACACTACAGCCAAAACCAAAAATGCAAACAACAGGGGATAGAGTATTCCCAGACAGGAAATAGATTTTCTTTTAAAAAAAAAGACCCGACTTTCCAACTGTAATATACTGTGACATTCGAACAGCAATAATACATACATATGCAAGCATAAAAAAATACCTTTGAAGCTTTTGAATCAATAATAGATGTCCATCTGATAGAATCCAACAGAAGAATTTACTGTAAAAATGAGCAACAAACCAAAATATTTTAAAGAAAAATAGTCTTAGGCCTACAGTACCAAAAAGGCTAAAAATGCCCCCAAGTCACAACATGTACGTATACATGTAAACAAATCATATCACAGTTGTAATTCTTCATAACAAATGAAACAAAACCTGGACAATACAACTGGAATCTGTAGTGAGTAGTGTTTAATGTTAAGTTATACCTTGATCAACTTCCCGTCCGCATCCCTGTAGCAGAGTTTATCAGGGAAAACAAAGAATGGCTTTTTGCCTTCGCCTTTCAGCCGCTTGAATGAATCTGCCTTATTCTTCTTTAGCTGGAGCACACGGTGTGACAGGTCCTCTGCGACGAAAACCTTCTGCTCCTTGTAGACTGACTTGGTCATCTTTGGCTTTTCGATGCAAGCTTTTCGTGCACTCTCTTTAAGCGTGTAAGAAGCAAAACCTAGGTGGATCCTCCTAGGATGTCGTGATGAATCGACATTTCCATGGGGCTGCGGGAGGTAAGTAGGCGTACGATGACATCTCTGGATGTCTTGGATGACTCCTTCCGGCACATTTGCGAACCTCAGGAAATCTGCCACCTTCTGTTTGCAGTTCTCCTTGTTGGATTTCTGAATACCAAAAATCACAAGATTGTTTCTGCGGGAGCGGTTCTCCAGATCGTCAATCTTTTGCTCCATTTTCCCATTCTCTTCTTTCAGTGAATTGAGAGACTCTTTCAAGTTTTCAACCTCAAAACCCAGACTTTTGATCTTCTCCTCGTGTTCGGTAACCTTAGATGTAAGATCTCCTAGCTTTCTATTGAGGATTGACTCTATACGTGCATCCTGTCTATTCTCGAAGTCAGAGAAAAACTTTATAAACCACTGTGGAGCTTGCTCACTAGTTGATAACTCACCGGGCGGTGCGGGCGTTGGCGAGCTGGATTAAGAATGCCCCTCTTGGCTGAAGGGACATTGGCTGCAGTGTCCCCGGCAATTTCGGGGGAGTCACAAAGAGGTTTCGCTACGTCCGCGTGTTCGTTGTTCAACTTAAGTTTCTTCGCAAGAGGTGAAGCAGATTCCATGATTGTACGTAAAAATAGCTCCAGTAAATAAATAGATGTATAGCAGGGTGTCACAGAAGAAACATATCGCTAAAACTCAACAATTTTAATGTCACTTTGATTCGTCACCGGTTATAATTCCTGTCTGAAATTGCTTGCTACGGAAATCACATCCGCACGAGACGCGCCGCCATTTTCCTTCTTATCTAGATAGATGTTAATTAGCATGCATCATCGTTAAGTGAAATACAGTCACCATCAGTCACCATCAGAGAATAAAAGCAACATTTTTACCAGGAGAATATGTTTATTGATATAATTTGATATTTCAGTTTTTTTCCCATTATATGAGAACACAACATTTTTCTTTTGCTCTTTTTTTTTGGGGGGGGGGGGCATAAGTTACAGATTTAGGACATTCTACTATGTTATTAAGTGTCCATTAATATAGTACGCATTCCATTTTTAACCATAACATATCTTTGACGCAGATTGTCACAGTCATCAAATATTGCATTATCATGTTAGATATTTACAGTAAAACCGCTATAACCTGTGGACACTGTAGAAGCTATAGGTGACATAAAACAATTCACATTGCATAAAATGGAAGCCATTTCATGTTTATAAAGTATTCAATAAGGTCAAGGCGTTATGTCACCATATCATACAGATGCGGAACATTATTACTGTCATTTGTTCCCCACCTAACTGTTACATGAGTACCCTGTAAGATTCGAAAATCATTGTGGTCTTAAAAGCATTGCCACGAGTGTGTGTAAAATTGCGCTTAATTGAAATGCTTCCGGAGAGTGAAGAAGGTGCATACATTGTGGGCGAGCAAACCTGAAATCGGTGAAGGGGTAATGTTTTACATTTTAAAGCACTAATTCATATTTTGAAATAAGACCTCAAGCCTCGGCCATGACAAAAAACTGGACAAGTCTGGACAAATTCTGACAAGAAGTTGGGCACACAACGACGCACTGAACTTATTTACAATTTGTAAAGTCATTTTCAATGCACGGGCCGTGCGTCGCGTATATGTGACGGGGGCCAACACACTTCTCTAATAATATCGATGTACAAGGCAGCAAAGATATTGGACGATAATTTTGAAATAAACGACAATCGTCTTTTTTAAAAAAGTGCGCTACTAGACGTACTTAAGGAAACTCCTTCATCCATTACTCCACCCGCACCAACTGTTTTAAACACCCTTATATTCCACAGACCATCAAGGACTGGAACCCACTACCATCAAACATCCAGAGCATAGCAGATAACAACACATTCAAACTGCAAGCGCCCAATTACTTCCACGGCCAAGACTCAGGAAATAAGAACTGATTAAGGAATAGTGCTCACACCCACATCCCTTTCGTTTGGTTTCAGACGCTTCATATGTTGTGTTTGGTATGGTTTGTTCTGTTGAAGCAGAAAATGTCTCTTAAGTAGATTTTCTCCTAGGGGATGGGAGGGATGTATTTGAAATCTTGAAAATTTTACACAAGCTTCCATTCTCTTAATAAACAGTTTTGGATTCTAAATGTAATTTCTGTATTACTGCACTTCACGTGATATTTTGTAAGAATAGGTTATCCTGGGGTTAACCATTGTGATGAGCGAGATAGAGGGGGGGGGGGGGGGGGGATGAAGAGGAACGGTCAGTCTGTGACCTTATGCAGAATTATCTTTCATTCCGAGTTGTGAATTTTATGACTCCGCCCACCGAAGGTAGTGCCGGAGGCATTGAAAGCGGGACGGACGGGGCGGATAGAAAACCCGAAAACATAATGCCTCCGGCGCCACCTTTGGTAGGCGGAGTCATTATGTTTTTCGGGTTGTCTGTCTGTCGGTCTCATTTTCTCATTCTCGCAATAACTCAAGAACCACATGAGGTACGAAGTTCAAACTCGGTGCTAGTATGTATCACCATAGGGAAGATGATCTGATTAGATTTTGGGGCTACTTAGGTCAGAAGGTCATAGAGGCCAATTCTGAAATTGCAGGTGTTAGCCTTTTTAATGCAATACCTCAAGAACCATCTGATCCATTAACTTCAAACTTGGTACTAGTATGTATCACCATAGGAAGACAATCTGATGTTTTAGCAAATGTAAGTCAAAGGTCATGGAGGTCATTTACCATGAAACTTCAGGTTTATGACTCTTGAATAATTGAAACCATTAACTTCAAACTTGGGAACTTGTATACATCACAATCACTATGAACATGACGAATAAAGAAGCGGACAATTTATGCTGCTCCTCATTGTACCCTTCACAATTGCACTGGTTAACAAAAGAACATCCATTCATTGCTATCCTGCAAAAATATGTAGAACAGGTGTAACATAATGGCAGTGAAGGGATGTCCTTTTGTTTACTAGAGCTATTGTGGAGGGTACTGTGAGGAGCTGCATAAATTGTCCGCTCTCTTTGTCACCGTGTTCATAGTGAATGCATAGTGAGACAGGATATATATTTTTGTTCACGTAGGTCAAAGGCTACAGGTCATAGAGGTCATTACATGTGAAATTACTGGGGTTTGAAAAGTTTTTTTATCACCATATGTTTTGTATTCATGACTAGGAGGAGATGTTCAGACTTTTGGGTTATAAGGTGTAAGGTCAAATGTCAAAGAGGTCAATTAACATGTCATTGCGGGCTTTTGATTCTGGTTATCACAATATTTCAGGAACAGTTTGAGCCATCAACTGAATTAAGGCGGATGCATATAGGAGACGCAGTTGCATTCATCTTGTTTGAAATTGAAATTGAAATGGTTTATTACAAGAAAACAACAACAAAAATACATGTACATGCAGCCCGATGGCTGATACCGTTTGCTTTACAAAAGAAATGCATATTTTAAAAATGGATCACAATACACCATAATAATATAGAATAACATATTCTTAAAAAGTTATCAAAAAATGGCAATGCAATTAAAACTTCATGACAACTAGCTTTAGGCCAATGTAGAAAAGTCTGAATACGGATAAGAAGCTCTGGCAATATTGGATCACATCTGTAGATACATTGTATCTACATAACAGTGTTCTTCATCATAAGGTTCCAATATTTATTTACATTAAACCCTGAAAAGGAAACCCATTATCAACCCCCACTTCAAGGCCCAGGTGAACTGACTGAAGCATCTTTAAATAGTATTATCGTTCATCGTTAATAATGTCGCCTTTAACAGGCTGTAGACTGAGAACTGGTCATTACCCCCCCCCCCCCCCCCCCCCCCCCCAAGTAGTACATGTAACTGCCTTTGCAAAACTTTGGATGAATGGTGTTCAGGAGTTACCTTCATTTGTGAGTGAATTTAAATGGAATGGAGACGATTCAACGAAATCTTGGGTTGACCATCCATCCATTTCATTCAATCCGTGGGCAAAGGTAAATTTGACATGAGTCATGAAAAATACTACCGTTCAGCTCTTCATGCATGCCATGGTCAGGATTTATTGATCAAGGAAACATGATAGGCTACAATATCATTTTCTATGATTAAATAAATATGTAGGCCTACGGATTGCAACGATATAAGACTTCAATAACATATATAGAGCATATCAAAATCAATACAAATCCTCAAATGCTTACAAACTGATATTGTGAACAAAATCAGTAATCATATTTCCTGTAATCTGTAATCATTTCAAGTTTCATGATAATATTCAATAATCAATGTTGATACATGTAATATGAGTCTGTCTAATACTAGAGAGTTGCGATTGATTGCAACTTAATTTGAGATTAATATCAGTCGCAGCTCTATAAATAAGATATAAAAGACTGTACATTTGCGATTTATTTGAGGACTCGTGATCGATTCGGATCGATCGCAAGACTGAGCCGTGTGTAGTTTCTTATTCTTGAAGTGTGAAAATGTAGATATGGCGTATATAGGTCTAGTAACATATTTATGCAATATTGAGCAGACATTGGCAATCATATCAAACAACATATATTATTAAGTTATATATGCATATTATATATCTGATAAAATATCAGAATTATCACCCATAGGCCTAAGGCTTCTTCAGGACATCATGAACTATTTAAAAAGCCCGATACAAGTACACGTATTTTATCTCTCCAACATTAACTTTCGTCTAACTCTACATCAACCGATGCAGGACAATTATTTACAGCTCGAACAGTAGAATCAGTACACTATTTGAGCCTATATTGGAAAGCGACCGAGCGGCAAATTTCTTAATCTTTAACCCTATCAAACCCAATTTCTTGTGCATTTTACCCAAGAAATTTGCAATTGACCACCGCAATTGAGCGGTAGAGAAGCTCGAATGTTATACATTAATAAACGGTTTTCTATGACTCACTTCTACAATTGGGAGCAAAACTTAAAATTTAAGAAAACCCTATATAGGCTTGAGAATTAGTTGAGAAATTCAACAAGGCTATCTAAAGTTGAGATTTCTTTCAAAAGTTGAATCTTTGCGAATGCTGTTTTATACACTTTATCCCATATTGGGTGCGCAATATTTAGCAGGAAACTTACATGATATAGCGAACAAATTAAGCAATTACATCTTTATTTTTTCAAATTTTGAATCCTTTAAGGATTTTAAGCTATAGAACTATATAGGCCTACTGGGGGCGCGAAATTACGAGATCTTGAAAGAAAATCTTTTTGTAAGGGAGCAATCGACCGAGCTTTGGAAAATTTTCGCATTTCAAACCATCAAAAACTAGATTTCTAGTGCATTTACTCTGCGGATTCTTCACCCCCCCCCCCCCCCCCCCCCCGCGATCGACACCCATGGAGATCACACAATTTCTTGTCAACGCTAAAAAGAAGTGTAACGGACATGACACTTGTCTGCTTTTTATAAACCCCTACAGCATTGTTTTAAACTGAATGTTCACTGGGTCATGCGAGCTTCATATTGGTAATCGTTCCATTCATCACAATTTACTACAAAAAATACGAATCTGAAGTTGTTCTGGCATAAAATAATGAGACCCAAAGATTAGATGTTTTGAACAAAAATGTTGCCACATTTGGAACCCAAAATGACTTGTTTGAAGAAAATTATGCATAAATATACTTCACCCTTAATATTGTACCACTCAAATTAAAGGGCTTATTGAGCTCCTTTGTTTGATACTAAATTTGTCATGATGGTAACAAATATATTGCAGTTTCCGCTAATTCCGTAGTGTTTTGAGGGAAGAGAATATTTTCTGTGGAATTGCCCATACTCGTTTCTCCATTGTAGGCCTTCCAATGAGATTTATGATCACAGTCTTGCATTTTTCCCACAATCCGAGACTTGAGGGTGACAGCTGATGGTGAATGACATCAAAATTTTCTACTTTGGCTGTAGTTTGTGTAATAACTGAGATGTCCAGCCTTAGCGTTAAGAAGAACTTGGTTCAAGTCTGCCAAAGTCCTATGGGAGCCTGTCTTCCAAAGCTGCAGTAGTTGCATGTACGTCTCTGGGTAGTCGAACATCATCTTAGCTCTGATGCCTTCTGCAATACCCGCTGGAATTCCCAGGGCAACGTACAGAGCGGAGAAATGACCCGGAAGGAGTTCTTGAGAGATCTTTAGCAAATGCGGATCCGTTACTTCCTGTAAATCTGAAAGGCTGCATGTTGATTCAAACAGAGACAAAAAGATTTGTAAACAAAAAAATATATATTTAAATTAAAATACATGAGGTAGCTCTCAGTGTATTTTTACAGACCTGCTTTTCCGTTTACTTTCAGCACTTAGAGCAACTTGCCCCAAAAGTTGGATTCACCCTAAGGAATATAGAACATACTAATTCACAAGGGAAACTAATTTATTTGAATAAATCAATACGCTAGAAGAGAACTCAATTGCAGACCCATATCACATGAAATTTACCGTTCACTGATTAACAAACAAGAAATGGTTCATGAAATTATTTTAAAGGGGAAGTCCATCCTGATTTCAAGTTGGTTTTGAAAGAAGAGAAAAATTGAAGAAAAAGGCCAATGAAAGCCTATGAGAATTAAACAAATTATCCTTTCAAGAAATCTTATTTCTTTAACGGATTTTGCTCAAACTTTCAAAAAATATCTGAAATAAAAATAAATACATGGGTTTACTTTAAGCATATTTATATCGACCTGATTTTTCGTTTTCTTTCACCGTTTAGAGCAACTTGCCTCAAAAGTTGAATTTATCTTAAGGGTTATAAAACATTCAAATTCACAAGGCAAAAAGGCTACAATTAACTCATTTATTTAATAAATCAGTAGGCTAGAACATCTACCATATCACATGAAATGTGAAAACAAATGTATTTCTTTATCCGTAACTGAGAAATTGAACATCCACATGAAACTTTCTGTACAGCTATTTGCAAATGAAAGAGGAGCTCACAAGATACGTCACGGAGACGCATAATTATATGTGTTTGATCGATTATACCTTCAAAATGTCATCATTTTCTTATTTTTTAAACGGATTTTGCTCAAACGTTCATTAATGTTTTTTTGTAATTGTTATGCTATTACTCAAATCAACTAAATACCAGGGTGGACTTCCCTTAAACAAAATATACACTCTGAAATGAATGGAAATACAAGATTGAATTGTAAATATTGAATTACTTTTGAGTTCCATCTCTAGAAGTAGAATTGTGTAGCCTCTCTGAGCTTGGTGACATCTGACCTTTCGTTTGCACTGAAATATATACATATATATATATAAAGTATTATATATATTAAAAAAAAGAACATCATTAATGATCTATTTACATTTGATTGAAATGATGAGATAGATTGTGGAAAAATACATTAGGAATACTTCATTCTTGAATTTAGATACGTGCAATTTTACCATAAAGAATTCTCACTCACACATTAATATATAGATATCTATGTGCGCGTGTGTAAATGGTGGATATATTCAGGGTTGCATATAATTCCAAGAGCTCTGCCGCCGCGGAGCTCCAGGTACGTGAACGCTAAACAAATTCTACCTCCATTTGGGTTCAATTTATTTGAAAAAAGAACAAGATAAGATGAAAATTGTATTGAAATACCAAGACAAATCTTTTTAAATCACTGTGTGCTGTCACAAATCCACAAATTGACCATTGTTTTCATTTTTAAAATGCGTTTTGCTGGCAGCGCAGATATTCCCCCCGTGTTGTAGCGTCGATTCGAAAGACTCAGATCAGGATGATCAGTTAGCATCACTGGCGTAGTCAGGGGGGGGGGGGGGGAGGGGGCCCATTCACCCATTTAAAAAAGCGATGGCGAAAAAGCGGGGGAAGTGAGAGAAAAAGGTCTAAAAAGGAGCTACAAGCCGTTAACTTTCTCTCAAAATGTGCTAAAACGTCAAAGATTTGACGGGAAGGGGGAAATAACTCTCCTCTCCCAGCACCCACCCCTGTCCACCCCTGTTACATACAGTGAATGTTGCGTCCAAATAATTGAATAGCAGCCGGGGTGTATAACTAACATTCCGCCCCCCAAAAATTGTTTGCTACTAGCCGTTTGTCTTTCTCTCAAATTTGCTAAAACGTCAGAGGTTTCGCGCTTCGCGCGGGAAGGGTGGAAACTCCCACCTCCCTGCACACATCCCTGTTATATACAGTGCAGTATTGTGTCCAAATAACTGAAAAGCAGCCAGGGCGTCGAACTAACTTTCCGCCTTAAAAAAAGTTTTACAAGCTGTTATCTTTCTTTCAAATTTGCTGTAAAACATAAGAGTTTTCGCGCTTCGGGGGGGGGGGGGGGGGGAACTCCCTATCCCTGTACCCAATCCTGTTACATACAGTGCAATATTGCGTCCAAGTAATTGAAAAGTAGTCGGGGCGTCGAACTATAATTTTCCGCCTAATAAATTGTTTGCTACAAGCCGTTATCTTTTCTTCCAAATTTGCTAAAAAGGTCAGAGCGGCAAGGGGGAAATTCCCCCTACCTGCACCCATCACTGGTACAGTGCAGTATTACGTCCAAATAACTGAATAGCAGTCCGGACGTCGAAATAACTTTCCGCCTAATAAATTGTTTGCTACAAGCCGTTATCTTTTCTTCCAAATTTGCTGAAAAGGTCAGAGTTTTCGCGCTTCGCAGGGGGGGGGGGGACTTCCCCCTCCCTGCACCCGCCCCCTGGGGAGCAAGCTTTGCGTGCTCACAACCGCCCCCTAAAATGAAATCCTGGCTATGCGGTTGGATCATGGGTGTCGATCCCGAGGGGATGGGTGGTATAAATCCCAAAAAAAGTTTGAGGTGGGGGATGGCCTGTATTATCATCCCCCAATATATTTGAATGAAATAAATGATAATTATGATACTTTAACTTAACACTAATAATTATTCACACTCGTTATATTTGATCTTGAAATACCATCACATTCTTTAATGATTAGAATTAAGGAAACAAGAAATGCCATAATTTCAATGCGAAAATACCGAAGAAAATTCGTTCGCTCGCAATGACATTGTTATTCTCAATTGAGGGGTTCGCTCCCTCGCCGGTCGCCCCCCCCCCCCCAATCGTAAACATGGATCGACACCCCTTGGTTGGATCCTTCACGTCTGCCCCCCCCCCCCCCCCCCCCATTGAGAAATCCTGGCTACGCCTGTGGTTAGCATGGTTAGTGCGCCATCGCTTGGACCGCCGATATTTCTCCGGACGCATGGGGAGTATGGGGCGCCAATACGGTCAAAATTACGAATTGTTAAAATCAGTTATTAATTGTAAAAACTATCATTTTACATTAATAATTATTCCTTAATATAACAATCAATCAATAATATTAACAATCAATCAATAATATTAACAATCAATCAATAATATTAACAATCAATCAATAATATGAATAATCAATCAATAATACAATCAATCAATAATAACAATCAGTAATATGAACAATCAATAACAATCAATCAATAATATTAACATTCAATCAATAATATTAACAATCAATCAATAATATGAACAATCAATCAGTAACATTAACAATCAATAAAATTAACAATCAATAATATTAACAAAATTAACGATCTTGTCTTTGTAACAAAGCTATATTTCTGAAACCATATAGGACATACTGAAACCTATAAACTTTTTTGTTATGAAGCTATATTTTGTAAACTAACGTTAAATTTCGAAAGTAAAAGAAAGTGAAGCAATAGAAACAAAACACAAACAAACGTAAAAATCCTTATCTGAGTAGCATCTAGCGTAGCGAAGCCGCGCCAACCTCGCTGTGTCACCCCACCCATCTGGGCCCTGGCCTCCATAATTCTTCCAGCGCCCTCATGGCCCATGCCCGGAACGGCACCTAGCTGCTCATAGGAGCAAGAATTGATTATGATCTTTCCCATTTCTACACTAGTGACTATGCTCAAGGGTGTCACACTGTATCTGGGCACAATAATACGTATGAGTGAACACAGCTTGCAACTACTTAAGTTATATTACTCTAGTGTGAACGAAACTTGCAATCACTGAATTTAAACTAATGTGAACGCACCTTTCGAACAATTCAACTTAATGCTGGTGTGAACACACCTTGCAAATAATACAACTTACTACTAATTTGAACGCACCTTGCGAACAACACGATTTACTAATGTGAATGCACCTTGCAAACAATACGACTTACCAATGTGAACGCACCTTGCGAATAATACAACTTGATGTTGGTGTGAGCACACCTTGCGAATAGTATAACTCACTACTAATGTGAACGCACTTTGCGAACAATACAACTTGCTACTAATGTGAACGCACCTTGCGAACAATATGATTTATTAATGTGAAAGCACGTTGCGAACAATACGACTTACTAATGTGAACACACCTTGCAAACAATACAACTTAATGCTTGTGTGAACACATCTTGCAAACACTTAACTAAATTTACTACGAATGTGAACGCACCTTGCGAACACTTCAACTTAATGCTAGTGTGGGTATACCTTGCGAACACAAAGCTTCTCTTGGGATTGCACTGGTTAAAGACCTCAGCCTGACCCAAAACAACCATATATTGACGTAAAGCTTAGTAAACAAAGAATATAATTACCCTGGGTATTCATAAAGTTTCGTCTCCGTTTATCCATAAAAAATAAAAAGGATAATTTTTTTGGTCCGCCCCCTCCCTATTGCGTAACAAGAGAGGAAACTGCAGGGGGTCGCTAGACGTGTGACGACATGTCATGTATACAGCTCCGAGTGCGTCTACACGATATGTCGTCATCAAATTTTCACCCCCCGCAAAGTAGCGTTCCTCAGAGACGGGGCCCTCGTCAGAAAAATCAGCGGGGCTCAACATTCGGGACGCTGTTACTCATTCCACAGGAGACGGAATCTCATGAAGTTGGTTTCAATTTGTTCAGAAAATATATAGCTCCCCGTGGATGAATAAAGTGTATATTTCAAAATTCGGTCAGGCTGAGGTCTTTAATTGTATAATGGGTGTGGTGTGACGACCCCTCCGAGTCACTTCAAGGCAACTACCTTAGGCCTACCGGTGTGATTTGGTCTTTCACCCACAGAACAACCACCCCACTAGACACTCAAAAATAATGACTCGGACACGGTTTATTTAACTTTATTGTGTTGTAATATAAAATAAACACTCTGACACAGGTTTTTAAACTTTATTTCTCTAGTCACCCCCCCCCCCCCCCCCCCCCCGTCCCCGGCCCGTCCCATAAACAAGGACGGAAAGGCACAACAACCACGACCAGTGTAACCTGACCCCCAAAACCTGCACACGCCCGCACTCGAAGAACACACTCCAAACAACACGCTCCAAACAGCAACGCAGCAGACCAAATCAACACAAACACACAATTAGCCGAGCAGCAAGTAACCCCGCAACTGGTGCGACCGGGTCACCACTCCACAGACTAATCACCTCTTGCAGTACTAGAAAAGAACTCCGGTGAAACCGGGGCCACACGCAAGGCCACGGCACGCTAGGAATACCGGCGAAACCGGGGGCCAGGCGGGCGGCGAACTTTTTTTTCCCACGAACTTTTTGTCACTTGACGCATGCGCAACTATGAAATAGCCCTACAATGCTTGGAGTGGGATGGGGTTTCAAAGTTTCATCCTACTTTTAGTAAAAAAAATACAAGACATTATTTTTGTAATGTCCAAACTGAGAGCCGAACCCACATACCTCAGGTTAAATGTCCGAGGGCAAACGCATCTCGCCACAGCACGACGCTTAGTCCAGTCTGGCCTCTTTGAGTGAGAATCTATATACCCGAAATCCAACATAGAGGGAGACATGGTACAAGGCCTCTCAACCCCTCTCAACACCACCCAACAAAGAGTCCAGTACAATACTTTTGAATCCTGTTTGTTGATCGGGGACGACTAGTCTAGCGTACAAAACTTTTGCCTTCACCAAAAACAACTTTACCTCAAAGATGATGAAAAATGCAAAGTTTTTATTAATTTCTACCAAATAATCATATTGTCATGACATTTGAACAGTAGCTATCCATGTTTTTGTTATGATATCGAGTTCTGTTTCCTCTCACCGAACGATTTCATCCATGGACTAAGTATTACAGTTTGGATCATTAGACTATATCAATCAGCTGGAAGTAATCAGCTGGTTGGCATTCTTGATCTTCTTGGTTTGTTTGCACAGCGCGCTTGTTGCATTGTGTTATCTCCACACACTAGAAATAAAAAAAAGGGCGTCATAATACCGTACGCCACTGCCTTAAAAGAAGAAAAAGAAGGCAGTGAACAAGTATAAAAGCGACATTTTTGTGGGTGCTTGAAGAAGTGAAGGGGGCATTGTGCCCCCTACCAACGAGCGAGTTCATTTACGTTTTAAATGAACAAATAATAATAATTATGATGATGATGATGATAATAATAATAATAATAGTTGCATACTCTTCTTTCTCCTTCTCTTTTCGTTTTTCTTCTCTCTCTCTCTCTCACTAGAGGAGGCAACCGCCCCTGCCCCCCGTCCTGTAGCGCCCGGCCCCTGAAAAAAAGCAGTTTGCATAGCTCAAAAGAATCAGAGAAGCTTAATGCCAGAATATTTAGGTGTGACAACAGTGTGACACCTTTGAGCAGGAACTTAGCGAGAGCTGGGGACACAGTACCCAAATGTTTAATAATATTGCAGCAATTAAGATATCCCCCGCCCGAAGCCTCATGGCAGTCCTATCTGTCTCTTTTATTGAGGGATTGTGCTTGAAATTAAACGCTTTTGCGGCATCTTCGTCATGAAATCACTGTATAATGCAAGCTTCATGCATGATGGTTCGACGAACGTAGATGACTTCTTTAAAGTTTCGTTTCCCTGTCCTTTCTCAACTTTCTACTAAATTTCCAGAAGAATAAATAGTAATTAGACCAAATGGTCATGAGGCTATATGAAAATTAGACCAAATGATAAGTAGCCCAACTGGTTATTAGACGAATTGGATATTAGACCAAATGGTCATTAGACCATATGACAGTTAGACTAAATGATAAGTAGCCCACCTGGTTATTAGACTAAATGGAATTGGACCAAATGGATATTAGACTATGTGGCTTGTAGACAAAATGACTGTTAGACTATTTGGAAATAGACCAAGTGGAGTTCGACGAACTGATAATTAGACCAAGTGGTGGTAGACCAAGCGACGGTGTACCCCCCCCCCCCCTCCCACGTGAGGAACTCGTGAACAACACTTGGCCTTGCTGAGCAACCAAAAATAACTCGCTAGTCGCAGGCGCAGACCCACACGCACTACCGTGTGGCCCAAATAAAACGTTACACTTTTGAAATGGTTGCCAAATTAAGCATATATATAAATGTTGATATGTATGGAAAGCTAAAGGACCCACCTTTCATATGATTTGAAAAAAAATCATGCATCGATGAGCAGTGCTCACTTAAGTTATAGGTATGAAAATTGGCCTGCGCAGGATTTTTCCTTACAATTTTGGACAGGTAAGTTATTTGTAGCTTACAAAATAAGGGTGATATGAGATATTCATGATCAATTATGACAACTTGTTGTTTCTTAATATCTTTTTTTGATTATTGAATAAGAAATTTATGCATTAAAGAACATTAATTGTATTGATTACTGTAGCATTAAATGTGAAAAAGGATTGTGAGATTGTTGGTATTGATTCAAATTTCAGGGTAAATATCCATGATGCACCACCACACTTCCACCGTACCTCCACCCAATCATCCACTCCATCCCTGGCCATCCTCGCCCCCTCCTCCCCCCCCCCCCTCGTTTTGCAGCTTTGATTAGTACATGCAATACCGGTAATGAAATGGGTGTGAGATAAGTGTGAGTATCTGTTTATGATCATTGTCATGAATCAATTCCCCCATTCCTCCCCCTGCTCCTCTATCTGCCAATATCTCTGCTGCCCCCACCTCCTTCAGCTCCCTCTGTTATTGAAACATCGGTGGTACACGTTACAGGTGCGAGATTGCATACCATTTTCCATGAATGGATGGATTAAGAGTCAAAAAGATATTTTGAATACCATTCCTTTCTCTCCATCATTTACCAATCCCCAAACAAATACCGGTAAAGAGGTGAAAAACATGGCATTACACATTACAGGTTTAAGAGTAAAATAATTGCATTAAGTTGTTACACAGCCTTCAAATGGTACATCTTATCCCATTGTCAGTATGGAGCGAACCCAATTCACAAATCAGCAGCGTGCCTTCATGGTAACTGAATATCATCGCACTAACAATGTTACTGCAGTATGTCGGAGGTTCAGACAAGTCTACCCTGATGTACGCTGCCCTTCGCGTCTTACCGTGTACCGGAACGTCGACAAGTACGAGGGAACCGGGACGAGCCATAATCTAAACCGAGGAAGATCGGGGTGCCTCAGGACTGCATGGACGATCGGCAGAGAACATTGAAGCGGTTCGTCAAACCCTTGAGGATCATCAGGATGGAGACATCATCAGTCATGATTTTCACTACCACCCTTACCAGATGATCAAGCGCCACGAGCTTCTTCAAGGAGATTGTCAGCGTCGCACAAGATTTTGTGAGTGGCTACTTCGAAGACCGGCGCGATTCTTGATAGGGAATGAGTCTGGATTTGCTCGTAATGCCCAGGTCAACACGCATAATGTTGTGGCATACCGCGATAAAGGGCATCCTCCAGAAGAATTTGACTATCAGATGAGAGACAACCAGTCCAAGGTGACGGTGTGGGCCGGTCTCACCGGCAGGGGGGACATCATTGGGCCGGTCTTCTTCGACAACAACGTCAATGGTGCACCCTATATCCAGATGATAGACAAACACCTTGTTCCTGCTCTTGATCGAATCGCTAGATATCGCCGTGGCAGGAATGGTCGCTTTCAACGTGTATGGTGGGCTCAAGATGGGGCACCTTGCCATCGCTCGAGGGATGTTACAGAACGCCTCACCCAGCTCTTCGGTGATCGAGTGGTATCTCTCAACCGTGATGTTGAATGGCCTCCACGTTCACCCGATCTGACGCGTCTTGATTTCTTCTTGTGTGGATGGCTCAAGGCCAAGGTCTTCACCACACCTCCCGACACGCTGGATGATATCAAGGAGAGAATCACCCATGAGCTTGATGCACTTCGACAAGACAGGGCCGTGGTCAGGAGAGCTGTTCGGGACATGCTGAAACGGGCAAGATTGTGTATCGAGAGAGAAGGTGAACACGTCGATCATTAATGTGACAGAGTTTTATCTTTATCGGTACCCTTACTCAATCGGTACTTTGAAAGTCTTGATCAGAAGACTATGAACTAATTACATTTGTCAGATCTTTTCATTTTAAGATGAACGTAGCAGTTGTAAAAAAGAGAAAGAAAAAAATATGAAAATCTTTAAAAAAGTTTTAACTTATTTGTTTTGGTCTGCCGTTGTGTGTGTGTGTTTGTGTGTGTTGGGGGGGTGGGGGGGGGGGGGTTACTGGTTATGATGGGGCTGGAGAAGGACGATAGGGGTGCATGTTTTCTTGGACCTGATTCCATCCAAAGCCGGTAAATCGATTTCTTCGTTCCCTACGGTATCTCGCTTCCCCTGTACCGGTATTTACCTTAATGTTCGTTCATGCATAAATTTATTCAATAATCAAAAACAGATATTAAGAAACAAAAAGTTGTCATAATTGATCATGAATATCTCATATCACCCTTATTTTGTAAGCTACAAATATCTTACCTGTCCAAACTTGGAAGGAAAAATTTTGCGCAGGCCAATTTTCATACCTCTAACTTAAGTGAGCACTGCTCATCGATGCACGAAATTTTTTTAAATTTTTTCATATCATATGAAAAGTGGGTCCCTTAGCTTTCCATACATATCAACATTTTCCCATAAAATATATATGCCTAATTTGGCAACCATTTCAAAAGTGTATCCTTTTTTTGAGCCACACGGTATAACGAAATAGCCAAGTCAAAAATCCGCTGTCAATGACAGCCCAAAACACTCACACCAGCACCACAGAGAACAGAACATTAAAAACAAGTGTACCTTGCCCCAACGGAGAAGAAGCAAGGCACCCACGATAGACGTCGAGAAATACAAACACGAAAGACGGGCTAGAAAAACGACTAGCGAAAACAAGGGCAGGCACGAACCGGCCAGCCAACAATGGCTGTGCGCTGGTCCCACTGCTAGACAAATACACAGCAATGCACAACCCCGCCAAAAAGGGAAGCAGCGCACGTCGCGCAGGAAAAACCACGAGCGAAAATAGGGCCAACGAGCCCTTTTGCGCAGAAACTGGTACGCTAGCCCAAACGGACCAAACATTTCTGCGCGCGCAACAACTAGTACACAAAGTCACAGCACACGCTACACAATCCCAACTAGCAGACCCTCGAGAGAAAAAAAAAAATCCTCCCAAGTTGATTAGGCGTCTGCCTCACACAAATAAAAACACAAAATCACACAGCGGTATAACAATACCACGAAAAACAATTATCAACATGCAATAATGCTGCAGCTAATATAGTTGCAGGTCGCTATCGATACGGGGACCCCAAATTACTGCACATTTAAAGTGTGCGAAATCATGCCGTCTATCGCCAATGTTTAATCTTGGCCCGAGCGGATGGCAACAAGATAATGGAAAGATATAATGGAAAAATAACATGCAAACGAATGATTTATGAAATCAAGACTTAAATCCTAGAGCTTAGCTAAAAATTACTCTACCCACCTGTGTCTTTAAACAGGTCCCTGTCTTGAAACTTGACAGATTATACTGGATTCCTGGGGAGCGTTTCATCAAGCGTTTTGTCAGTGATTTTTACTGACAAATTTGCTCTCAGCCAATCAGATGCAAGGATTTCGGTAGCTTGTAACAGTTGTCCGTAAAAATCACTGACAAAACACTTGATGAAACGCTCCCCTGAACTCAATGGTACTCAATGTGTGTCTACTTGTTCTTGGGTTCTGCGATCATCTGACGTCATCCCTCCGGGCTCGCCGAAGGCGGTGGAAGGGAGGTCAGCCCATTCCCAATTTAGACGGACCTAACTACTTTGGAAAAATGGGTGCCCCCAAACCCGGGAAAAACTACCACAGATATCTGATAATCTAGACAGTAGGCCTATATCTATGAATTTATTAGCACAACGATCTTAACTTTTTGTTCCCTTTTGATCGCAGAGCTATCAGATCAAAGTAGTGAAACACCTGGGGACCCGGACCAGATCATCCAATATTGTGATAGACCCTCCTGGCCCTGGGCTGTAGACTTCGTCATCCACTCACACTGCAGGAAACCCAGGTTGAATTGGAAAGGTAAATTTGTTTTTGGAAAATGTAGATCTCTAAGCTTGGATTTGTAAAAAAAAAAAAAAAATTGGCCATAGCTTAAACGTAGTAGACTCTAGTACTAGTAGTTCTGTAACTTATAAGATTAGATAGTATATTTATTATTTTAGACTAGCTTTGTGTACCTGTTTACTGTAGACCCCTAGTCTGTACAGTCGAAATTAAATTTCCGAAGTCCAGTAAATTATTTTCATTAAACCTGCTTACTGATTTAGCCATTTTAAAGGATCAAATTTGGAATGGAAAATAAAAATATTTACTTCTTTTGAAAGATTTGAACCTAGATTTACATTTCTACCATTAAGAAAGAAGAAGAAAAAAAAAAATTTAACTTAAAAGTAGAGATGTACCCATTTTTTTTCCTTCTTTAAAATTCAGCCTACAGTTTACAAGAAGTTTAATATTTCTTTCCCTTTCTTTTTGTTTTTATTTATGCAGGTTGTCCAAGGAAGCGCATCAGTTACAAGGCTTGATGAGTGTCTAGTAATGGATGATGGCGAGTGAGATCACTACACAACGACGGATAGTCCATTCACAATGGGGAAATATAAATGTGCAAACCAACATTTACTGCTGAGCATGGACATCAAAGTATAAGGTATATACAGAGCTTTGTATATGGGAACTCGGTACTCCTGTCCAGGCAAGAGTAATTGGCATAAAAGAAGTAGAAGATGATAAACAGGGGTGTTGATCCGTGTTCACGATTGGGGGGATGACCGGTGAAGGAGCGAAGCTAGTGGCGTATCTAGGGATTATGGCGCCCGGAGCAAAATATGAAGTCCCCCCCCCCCCCCCCCCCGAGTGCCCAGACTTATCTACGTAGTGCGGGAGCAAAGCAACCTAGCGGCATATTTTTTAATTTTTAACCCTAAAAAACGCAATTTCTTGTGCATTTTTACGCAGGAAATTTTGCAATTGACCACCGCAATTCAGCGATAGAGAAGCTCGAATTTTATATGTTGCTAAACGGTTTTCTATTAACTCACTTTTACAATCGGGAGCAAAAGTAACGAGAACCCTAAATAGGCTTGAGAAAGAGTCGAGAAATTCAGCAAGGTTACCTAAAGTTAAGATTTCTTTCAAAAGTTGAACCTTTGCAAATGCTGCTTTATACACTTTATCCTATATTTGGGGCGCAATATTATTATTTAGCAGGAGTCATATGAAACTATGACTCCTGACACTCATATGATATAGCGAGCAAAGCAATTACATCTTAATTTTTTTTCAAATTTTGAAACCTTTAAGCTATTTAAGAACAATATAGGCCTACTGGGGGCGCGAAATTACGAGACCCTGAAGGAAAATAATTATGCGAGGGAGCAAAGCGACCGAGCTCTGGAAAACTTTCGCATTTCAAACCTTCAAAATCTAGATTTCTAGTGCACTTACAATGCGGATTTGGGGGCGCATAATCCGTAAGGATTATGAGTTTTCTTAATTTCCCCCCTTTTTGCTTTCTTTCCTTTGCGTTTTTTGCGCCCCTCCAAATGACGCCCGGCTTATGCGCCCCCTGCCCCCACCCTGGATACACAAAGCGACAGAGCGAGACACCAGGTACTTTTCAAAATATGTCTATAAAACTTGCATTTCAGAGCATCCCAAAATGTTTTTTTAATGAAAAGAAGGATGGCAGCACTGTCATATCTCTGCTCATTCTTTTGCATGCAAATAGCTGTTTTGAACTGTTTTGAATTGAAATTTATATTGATTAACCTTGGATCCTGATGGAACACTCATAAGTCTGATTTTTGACTGCACTTCTGAGAAATTGGTGGTAATATGTTTCATTTTTGATTCTGGAAATCTACTTTGGATCATGGAGATACTGCCTGCAGCAAGTTTAAGTTTACTGGAGGGGGACTATCAATGACCAAGGGGATTACTGATCAAAGGGATCCCACTTCTGACAATAGACACTGGAATGTCTATTGATTGACATGCTCTCTTATTGCCAGGAGGTGCAACTGTTTCTTTTCTTCTGAGAGGCTTATTAGTAATTCTTCACAATGGATATGTTCTCCTGGACTCTGTTCATCTCCATGCTGATTGTCTGCCAGCCCACTTGCCAGGCTCAGCGTGTCACTGCTTTTATATGCAAGTCCCCTGTTGTTGGATGGGAGGACAAACACCTTTGTTACCTCAAGCACTTTAAATACTTTACATCAAGAGTTCCCTATTATGTGAATGGTACTGCTACTTTCCAGAGTGAGCTGATGAAGTGTATGGACATTAACCCTAACCCTGGACCAAGCTCTAGTGATTCGATTCCCAATAGCTTGTCTAAGACTGTAAAACCCCCGAACACAGATATATTCATCTACGGCATGGATGAGATGAGATCATTAGACCCATGTTCTGATGTTACCAGGATGCCCCGTGTTCCTCTTGAAACTTGGAATATGATTAAAACTTTGAAAATTAACAGATATCCCATACATCGTCGGGGAAAGAGAGGAGGTAGACGCAAGCCAAGTAACGTCACTCGTCTTAATGAATTAGGTCCTATTCCAGTGCTCACGCCATCAAGAAGGCCCGAACGTAGTTATGCTGATCAACCCAAAGGACCTAATCAGAGCAATCTAATACAATTGTGTAAATCTGATACAATCGTAAACTCTAAATTATTGTGTTGTTTGTGGAATGCTCATTCAATCAGGAATAAGACCACTGAGCTTGTTGATTATATGTGTGAATATGATACTGATGTAATGATTTTAACTGAGACATGGCTTAACAAAGATGATAGTGTTATAATAGGAGAATGTACCCCTCCTGGGTACCCTTTCTTAAATGTCCCTCGTAACTCCGCTAGTCGAGGTGGAGGAATTGCCATGGTGTTCAAGACACGACTAAAGATGCTGATTAGACATGCTGATTTAGTTTATACGACATTTGAGTATGTGCATATTACAAATAGTTCTTACTCTGTCAATTTCATTGTAGTATATAGACCTCCACCATCAACCATCAATGGCTTCACAAATACAGCATTTCTTAAGGAATTTGATGATTTTGTAAATGAGATATCTCTCTTTGCAGGGAAATTAATTGTACTTGAAAATTTTAATGTTCATTGTGATGATCCTTCCAAACAAGATGTTATTCAGTTTTCTTCATCCACAAGTTCTGCTGGATTAGTTCAGTATGTTAAAGGTCCAACACATTATCGCGGACATACACTAGATTTGGTTTTTACTCGCTGTGACGAATCATTGGTGGTAGATTGTTATACTGATGACACAAGTATGTCAGATCACCATGTAGTGTGTTTCAAGTTACAATTACAAAAAACAAGACATAGGCAAACTATATCAACCCTCCGTAACTACCGGAAGATTGACAAGAATCAATCTGTAAAATCACTCTCAGAGCTTATTTCCCAACCTCACCCTGATGGTGTTGATGCATTTTTTGAGTGGTATGATTCTAGTATGGGTAAACTACTTGACAAATTTGCTCCTGTAAAAATTAAGACCCGCATAGTAAAGAACAGAGTACCCTGGTACAATGACTCAATTCATATTGCTCGTCCAGAACGACGGCGAGCTGAAAGAAAGTGGCAGAAATCAAGATCCGACCCTGATCGTGAATCATTTCTGATTGCTAAGAAAGCTGTTTGTGCACTTACTGTAACTGCTAAACAAGACTATTTTAAAAACAAATTGTCTTCTTGTAGCGACAAGGATGTTTACCGAACTATTAATTCTCTTTTAAATAAGCAAAAGTCTATTAAGCAACCAATTTTCCCAATATTTTGTAGATAAGATCCAGAATATAAGAGATGAACTTGATAACACACATGTTATGCCAGTTAGGTTCAAGGACAATATCTGCGAAGGGTTTAAGATACTTGAGGTCTTCCGACCTGTTTCCCAAGACGAGTTAAAGGAGAATTAAGCCCTGATGACAAATTTACTTATATTGGAAGGTGTAATATATTCCTACTTATTGGCCTAAAACATTTTCTAATAAGATATCAGAAAAGGGTATAAATAAAGATATTCCAGCACCCGGTATCGTCTCCTACTCATTTACATGGGGGCTGCCATTTTCTTGCTGATTTGGAGTTGTACATGAACCATTGAGAAATGTTCCAGTCAGGAAGATATTTTGAATCCAAATCCTAAATTGATTTTCTTCATTACCTAAAATCCCATATGTGACGGAAAATATAAAGTGGGTGTTTACATGTATTATAAAAATTAAATCTTTATAATGATACTTTTAAATTGTCTGGTTTTGCTTAACAAAAATCTATTTTCTTGGGTTTGCCAAACAGAGCAGAACATAATATATGCAGCATGCATTCTGACTTTTCAAGTCCATTATCCGAAAGCAGGTGAATGCATAGTTTGCCGCTATAGATGCTCAGGGAAGAAGCATCCATAAGATTTGAATTAATTTGCTCCGTCCCATACGTCCAGTATCGAGAAAATAGATTTCTATTAAGCGAATATCGATTTTCAACAGAAATATATAAGGAAATCTTCAGTTTAAAAATAAATTGACATATCTATTCTATATTTTTAATCTCAAATGGGTTTTTAATTTTGAAAAAGGCAATTGAGCATTTGGATTAAGAAAATCTTCTTGTACACATAAACAAAATGGCAGCCCCCATGTGCTGCTAGCAGACGATACATATTGCTAGCAGATGGTAAATTTTGCTTAGAAAAATTTGATTTGTATCGATCTCGTATATTTTGACGCGAAGCCATATAGTCTAACAAGTAGGAATTAATAACACCTTTGAACACTATCGTCTTTATTTTTGAGCGTAATTCTCCTTTAATGACAGTTATTTCAAGATGTCCCAGCAAAAGTAGTAAATTGGACCCACTCCCAACTTGGTTAGTGAAGGACTATATTGATCACCTTCTCCCAATACTAACTGAACTTGTAAATTCTTCTTTGTCATGTGGTGTCTTTCCACAGAAGGCTCACCATGCAATCATAAGACCTCTTTTGAAAAATTCATCTTTAGATCAAAACAATTTGAAGAATTATAGGCCTGTATCCAATTTATCGTTTGTTGGTAAACTTATCAAGAAAATTGCTTGCTCAAGACTGGTGGAACATATGGAGATTAATAATCTTGCTGATCCACACCAGTCTGCTTATGGACCCAAACATGGTATTGAATCTGCATTGATTAAGGTTAAAAACGATATTATGTTTTCATTGAACTCAAACAAAGTAGTTCTTGTGGTACTTGTAGATTTATCAGCAGCTTTCGATACGATTGACCACAAAATTTGTATTTGTCGTTCGTCAAAGTTAGGGGAACTGCGTTGAATTGGTTTCAGTCTTATCTTGATGGCTGGTCAGCACAAGTCGACATAGATGGGGAACTTTCAGATCCAATCATTTCTAGGTTTGGTTTACCCCAGGGCTCAGTTGTAGGTCCCACTGGTTTCACAGTTTATATTCTCCCAGTTGGCGACATCGCCCGGTACCATAATGTTTCGTATCATGTTTATGCTGATGACATTCAGTTGTATGTAGCATTTGATCCTAAAATTCCTGGGGAATTCCTGGATAAGGCCACTTTTTTTACTACAATCTTGTATATCAGATATAAGGAACTGGCTGACAGCAAATAAGTTAAAACTCAATGATAGTAGAACTGAATTTTTCATTGCTGCATCACCATACAATTACAAAAATTTGCCAGATTTAGCACTGTCAGTTGGTGAAGTTTCTATACATCCATCAGATTCAATAAGGAATCTGGGTGCCTTTTTTGATGTTAACATCTTTGCCGCAGTGTGATTTTTCATTTGAGGAACATATCTAGGATTCCTAAATTTATTGATCAAACTACTTGTCATCATGCTGTAAGGTCACTTATTCTTTCCAGACTAGACTATTGTAATGGGCTTCTTTCCTCTATACCAAAATCTCATGTAAACCGTCTACAGCGTCTGCAAAATTGGGCTGCACGTCTTGTTTTTGAGGTTGGCAGAAGTCATTCTTCCCAACCTTTACTTCGTTCCCTTCACTGGCTGCCCATTCAAAAACTTAATATCATCTTCAAATTAGTTCTTTATGTTTATAAATCTCTCAATAACCAGGCTCCAGGGTACATATCTGAATGCTTAACTCTATATACACCTAGTAGAAATATCAGATCCTCAAATCACAACCTTCAGCTCAGCTACCCAATGACCCGAAATTTGTCAGGTAATAGGACTTTCACAGTTACTGCATCGAGGCTGTGGAATAATCTTCCCTTGACCATTAGACAGCATCCATAAAGACCTTTAAAAAAGCAGTGAAATCATATTTATTTTAAATCCGCTATCAAACTTTGTAACAGGTACATTCATTACATTTTGTCTCGATAAAACCACCTGGTAGTTCCCACATTAACGATTGAAGAGTTTTCTGATTTGTGTTTATATAAAAATTATAATGTGTTCTATAATTTAAATATTTTGTAAACGCTCAGAGCCTTATGGGAAGGGCGTACTAAATGCTTATTGTATTGTATTGTATTGTATTGTAATGCACGGATCTACGCCAATAGACGAAACCCCTCAATTGAGAATAACAATGCGAGCGAACGAATTTTCTTCGATATTTTCGCATTGAAATTATGGAATTTTTTATTTCCTTACTTCTAATCATTAAAGAATGTGATGATATTTCAAGATCAAACATAATGAGTTTGAATAATTATTAGTTTTAGGTTAATGTATCATAATTCAAGATCAAACATAATGAGTTTGAATAATTATTATTTTTAGGTTAATGTATCATAATTCTTATTTATTTTATCCAAAAATATGGGGGGGGGGGGATAACACAGGGCCCCCACCTCAATTTTTTACACCCCGCATCCCCCCCCCCCCCCGATCGACACCCATGATGATAAAATATCACAGTTGAACAGTCATAAGACATATTGGTGATGCGAAAGGGCGTGGTATGAAGACTTGGTACTATCAAGGCATGCATGGGCAGGAGCGCATCACAGAGGAAGAAGTCCGAAGACTTAAAAGAACGAAACCAGAGAATATAATTGCTATTTATTTATACTATGAAAAGAAGTCATTGAAAATGTCTCTCTAAACATCTATTTCAATTAATTCTAAGGAGGGATTGTTCTAAGACCTTTAATGACTACCTAATACAAAGGACACGTTACAGTATGCTGGTAGGTTGTATTCAGCTAGATCGAACCAAAAGGGGTTATTATTCTAAGGTGTGTTTAGAATAATTAATCCCAGGGAGGGATTATTAGAGGAATAATTTGTTGGTAATTCCTATACCAAAGCTTGGCTATTGGAAGTCTCTCATCTAACTTTCCAAATGATATTACAAAACTGCATTTTATGCATATTTGACTCTTACAGAGTTATTAAGTATCAAATTATTCTTCATCTTTATTATTATTTCAAGGTTTAAATGATTTTTAAAAGAGAGATTTATTGCTTATTTACATAATTCTCAGGAATGCATATATTTTGAGCTGGATATTGAATGTCAAAATATTTGTAAATTGGAAAGAGCCAACATACTTTTTCATGGGGAAACAAACAGATTTATAAATTTGGGTGTGTGTCCAAGTAGACCAATAAATCTTACTTTTTCTTCTTTTTTTTAGGGGGGGGGGGGGTGTATCAAGGCTATTTAATGGCCCTTATTGCAATCACTTGACATTTCACTCTTAGACCCATTATATATACACTCCCAAATTTGAAATTTGAAATAAAAGCAAAGACTTTTACTACCACTGATTTGCCTTTTGTAGGTCTACATTTCCGTGACCATGCATATGTAATAAAAAACTGTATTTGGTATGATTTGCCCATTTAAAACATGATTATGAAAGAGTGACCAAGCATAATTCTAAATTCTTTTTACACTTCAACAAATACTTAATATGTAGGCACAGTCAATTATCATGTCACCTCAGGATAATGCAGCTTAAACTTCTAAATATAAACAATAAATGTTTTAATTCGAATAATTCTCCTTTTAATTCTAATGTAAGTTAGAAAAAAGATTTTGAAATATGATTTTGTTTAATCAGCTTTAATGCAACTTGTGTTTATAATTGTAAGCATATAAGCATAAGTCGTGCATTCAGATCTAATCATGATATTTTATTTGGTCTTCAACCTTGTCTGAAGTGATTATCCCTTTCATCATGCAGTTTTTTGAAGCTATCCTCAGATAGGTATGATTCTTTTTCTTTAAACACAAATGGTTCTAGAATATGTATTTCGTTCCTTCTTTATGATCTGTGCAATCATTTTGCAATGGGGCATCATGCGTGTTTCTAGGAAACGAATAAGGCCCTCGGGAGTTTCAGCCCATGCCGAAATTTTCAAAACTACCAATATTTGGACAAACAACGCCTCATATCATTTTGGGCAGTAAGGTGGTCTCTTTGTACTTTTATGTCTTGTATATTCTGATGATAATTTGAAGGGATGTACATGGATATACATTATAATCCAACTATATATCGGATGTTACTAGATAGATTTAAACGTGTTTGCTTACAAAATGAAATAAAATAGAAATTGGTATGCCGCACCCCCCCCCCCCCCCCTTCAGCTGCCCCTTGATATGTGGTCCATGAAACATATGTTATAATCTGTATATTGCATTTCAAGAGAGCATTAACTTTTATGTTGATAAGTGAGTCATTTCAATAAACATCATTTCACACTGAGAAATTTCTATTTGTTGTTTTTCCCCATAATTTTGTGAAAGATGTGGCGATGATGATGATGATCAGTAAACAAAGCACCAAAAACTAACTTTTTCTCCAGTACATTTGAAGTGAATATTTAGTGTGGCGCTATTTGAAGTTACACGTAGGAAAAATCTGTCACAATTACATTTCAATATATATATATATATATATATATATTTTCCATGTCAATAGATGCCCAATAATCTCGTCTATCAAGTGCCACTAACAAAACAAATTTATGTTCCCGCTTGGGCGAACACTGACTGTTTTGCGTCAAATTACAAAATGAGGGAAAATTAAACCAGCAATTGGAATAAGTACTCCCATTCAAACAAATTGCTCTTTGCCACAGATTTTGTAATTATAGTGTTATGACAGTCTAGGATTTTTTTTGGCAATTGTCTATCATAATTTCAATGATTTCATTGCCGTATAGCAATTGATTGATTAATTGATAAATGGATTGATTGATTGATTGACTGGTTGATTGGTTGAAGGACTAACTTAACTGATGCATTGATTGATCGATTGATTTGTTGATGTATTGATGGGTTGATTGTTAATTGATTGATATTTTGATTGATTGATAGAATGATCTTTTCTTCTTTAATGAATGTCTGGCATGTGGATTTGATGTGTTTGTCAATTGTGAATACTGTGCTTAAAAGATCTTGAAATAATCGCACAGTTATTCATTCTCACCCATGCATAAAGCAACGAAATAATTAAATTTATGGGGTGTTGCTCGTTATTTCGGAGGGTCTTGTTCCGAACACACAAATTTTGAATGGGAGGACTTATTCAGACTGCGGGTTTGATTGTCCCTCTTCTTTCAATAGACCTGTTTACTAAGTGATTTAAATTTTATGCATACTTTTGAAACAAAGGTTGTTCTTGACAACCTGAAAGCTTGCCAGAGGCTTGTCAGACATAGCAACAAGTAATGTATGCAAACTGGATTCCAAGTATTGTAGTTCCTTCATTAATAACAGGTTAATGGAATACCTCGTTACTAGGTCCCCAGGAAAGAAACATCCATAAATTTGAAGCACTTAGTAAACAGGTCTATTAGGAGCAAGTCCTTTTTCACACTCTGGACAAAAAAGTCAGTGCTCGCCCAAGCGAGAGCAAACATTGTTTTGTTAGTGGCATTTGATTGAAGAGACTATTGGGCATCTATTAACATGAAAAAAAAACTTCTATATATTTTGAAATGTAATTATGATGGAGTTTTCAAAATTGTAACGTATTTCTTGATACGCACTGTAGTGATGCGACCTGAAATTGCTTGAAAGTCATCATACATTATGTTCATGAAACGTTCATGTAATTACTTAAAGTAACATTTCCAGTGTTTTCTACAACATAATTTGCTTTTAGAAATGTTTTGTAAAGTGTTGCATATTTTTTTGGGGTTTGTTTAGATGTGGTACATGTACTCACCATTCTAAATATATTTGATAATAAGTAGTTAATATGATTACAATGATTAAAGACATAAATGACTTAAATAAGTTGTTTCTTTGTATTTCATTCGTTACATGTAATTTCACTGTCCTGCCCGTACCCCATGGATGCTTATGTTTCATTTAAGGCGAAATAACTAGAAAATTAGACAAAAATGATAAAATCAGGGATGTACAAAGAACTTGATTGTGTAAAGTTAATAAAAAGAAGCATTCATAAAAGCAGTACATATTTTTGTAATACGTGTTTTTTATTTCATGACTTTACACGCCTGCATGTCATACACGTGAAAATTTAGTGATAGTAATCGCTGAATTTTACGTGCTTGCTGAACGAGGATCTGATTCTGATATTGAACGTGAATGCTGGTGTTTGATTAAGCGTGAATTCAAAGAAGAAGGAGAAGAAGAGGAAGAAGAAAAAACAATCAGATTTTTGAGGTTTGTTACTGTTTTAGTTGTGTTTTTTTTTTCTTTTGTTTTGTTGTTGGTTTTTGTTTTTTGTTTTTGTTTTTGTTTTGTTTGTTGTTGTTGTTGTTGTTTGTTTGTTTGTTTGTTTGTTTGTTGTTGTTGTTTTTTTTTTTTTTGGGGGGGGGGGGGGGGGGTACATGCACCAGCAGCAAGTGCATGGTGGTATATATGGGGTCCTGGGGCGCACATTTTTTCTTTGTACTTCAGTTTTACTTGAGATATGATAAGCCAGATCTGCAAGGCACAACAAGGAAAGCGTTCAATGAAGGGAAATTCAATATCGAAGGAGGGCTTCTTCTTCTTCTTTTTTCTTCTTCATCCTCTTGTTCTTCTCTTCTTCCTCCTCCTCTTCCTCTTCTTTTTTCTTTATCTTTTTTTTTCTTCTTCCTCCTCCACTTCCTTTTCCTCTTCATCTCCTTTTTTCTTCTTGTTCTTCTTTTTTATCATCCTCTTCCTCTTCCACTTTTTCTTCTTCCTCGTCTTCCTTTTCCTCTTCCTCTTCTTTTTTCTTCTTCATCTTCTTCCTCTTCTTCTTTTTCTTCATTGAGAGAGGTCACGTACACTAAATTTATTCATGTATGTTAATATATTCATGATATGGATTTTGACGACTCACCAGCATTGGCGAGTCAGTGCCTTCCATTTTTGATCTAATTATAAATAACAATAAATTGAAATGATAAGCAGTGAGAAGATACGTATGGTACCTCAATTCACTGTTGAGAAAAATAAATATGAAATCAAACTTGGTCAAGAAACCGTTAGAAACGAATCCCTATGTGGGAACTTCTGACAGTAATTTAAAAAACATGTATATATTATTTTTTGTGGTTGAATATCTATTATCAAACTTGAAATAACCCCCCCCCCCCCCACCCGGGCCAAAATTACCAGCTCTCTCTCTCTCTCTCTCTCTCTCAAAAATAATCACTATCTCTTGCGTCACGGGGGGGGGCAGATATTGGAAACTTTCTTTTCCCCTTTTTCTTCCCATCTTTATCACTGTCTCTCATCGCTGCCTTTCTCATTGTCATATCATAATCTCACATCTCACGCCACAATTAGGCGTTGTGCTGTGCGCCTCTAATCCAGCTCTCTATTTTTTCTCACACTCTCTTTCTCACTCACGTCCTGATTCATCACTCTATCCACAATGTGATTTGATTCATTGAAAAGAGAAGAAGAAAAAGAAAATAAACACAACTATTGGACAATTGCTAGTTGTATGTTCATAAAACCAATTTTAAGTACATAGCTTCTTAAAATAATGTAATTTACCATATTTAAATTTTATGTGATGAAATCTGCAATTATGATGCCCAGTCGATCTAAAACAGATTTGCTCACCTTCTGCTTAATTATTTCTCTACATGTTATTTTCGATCACAAACCGAATTTTTACTTTATGTTTTTGTGGGGTTTTTTTTGCATCTTTTTCTTGCATCTACGTGTATGTCATTTTTTTTCAATTGTGTATTCCATCATCCACTATTTTTAACACAACGTATATTCACAATGTATTTGTTTGCGCTTTGAGCAGTTACTAACTGGAAAGGCGCCATATAAATGCAGATTATTATTATTTTTTATTATTATTAAGGGACCCGATCAGTATGATTCTAAACTTTTATAGAAATAACTCATATGAAACACGAAAACTTCAAACATATACTTTATATTTCTAACAAAGAGTACATTTTCATCACAACTGAATTATCAAAATCAAATGACCTCACCTGCTGCATGGAAGTATTACATCTTGAAATCTTATTGCATTTCTTGATTTATTTGAAATTTTTTAACAGTATATATTCCGTTATACTTCGGGGAGTTTATAAAATGATGACTTATATGCAACATAGAATACCTGAAAATCCTGATGAAATCATCAGGATTTTTCATAAATTTACCCCAACTCAGTGCAGTATGCAGGATTTTCTAAGGGGGCTCACAAATGCAGGGCTGTCAACTTTGGGCAACTTTTTTTTCGCCAGCCCTCTAAAAATCCCTCAGTGGGGGAGGGGGTATAACATTTTATGGGGTCCAATCTTCCTCCATAATTCTCTGCCAAGCAAAAAAAAAAGGGGGGGGGGGCAAGGGCCGGGACTGCTCCCCCCCCCCCCAAAAAAAAAAATCTTCCACTGATGACCCTTTTTTGGTCAAAGATTGTTAGGGGGAGTCTGCCCCCTGCCTCCCCCCCCCCCCCCTGGATACGCTACTGCCCTATCTCCCAAACCACAAAGTCTCCAATGAAACAATGGCCAACTAATTTACATTTCAGAGTCCTAAAAATGTTGGTTGAAATTTGATCCACACATACAAATGGCATATTTGAAATGAAAATGAAAAATGGTTATGTTAATTTTCTCTAAATACATGCCAGGCTCTCTAGATGAACTAACCTAACATGTTTTTTTTTCAATTTTTCAGTATTGGTTGTTTTTTTATATTATATTATATAAACAGTATTTGATAGTACAGACTTTCCCCAAAATGATAATTTCACTCATCAGATCAGATCAGTTCATTTGATTTTTTTTTGTTTTTTGGTTTTACATTTGTTGAGATGCACAATGGATCAAAGCGTAACCCCATTGGACCTGGCAGTCACTTCGGTAATGTAAGACAAGCTAATACAGTAGGGCAATTCAAATCTGCACTAAAACATATGAATTCCATTGATTAATATAATTATAGCATTTCCGACAGGTTTCCTACTTGTTTCTCTTTCTCACCCTTTCAAAGGTATTATACGCAATATAAGAACTGTTCTTAGTGTTCTATTACTGTTATCATTATTATTACCCACGCCGATGAAATCGGCAGGGTTATTACCCACGCCGATGAAATCGGGAGGGTTATGTAAAGGGCTCCGTATGTTTGTTTGTTTGTTACCCACGCCGATGAAATCGGCAGGGTTATGTAAAGCGCTCCGTATGTTTGTTTGTTTTGTTTGTTTGTTTGTGTACAAGGGGTGCAACGGATTTGCACCAAATTTTCAGGGAATGTTCAGAAAGTGACAGGAAAGAATCGATTATATTTTGGTGATGATTGGTTGACCCCTGCAAATTCTGTGTGACCTTGAAGTTTTGACCCTATAGTAAAGTATAGGAACTTCAGTTCAGATAGTGACAGGAAAGAAACTAGAAAGTTTGATGACCCCAAACTTCGCCTGCCGATGCAGAAATATTTTGGCCAATCAAAACACTCATTAATTCGTCTCACCAAAAATCTATTTCAGGTTTATGAATTTTAGAAGACTTTTAGACCCATTATTTGCCATTTCACTTAAAATCCGTACGAGCCTGCAATGAATATTCAAAGCAAACGTATCCCAGCAACAAGGGATTTTTCGCGCGCTTGAACTGTACTACTGCGAAATCGAAAGCGGCTAGGTACGGTATAGGCTATATAGTATCGCGCGCGATACCTTTTTTTATCTACAACTTCATTTAGATTCAGGCTACCCTAGCCCTACGGCCTAAGCCTAGCACGTCTAATTTCTCCTCTATTTCTTATCTTCTGTGCATTTCTGTTTATTTTCCCCCGGTTCTTTCCACTTTGTTGTGGAAGTTTTTGTGATTTATTTTATCCTGGTGGACGTGTAGTACGTGATTTTAATTGTTTTCGGTGAAAATCTGGTGAGTTTGTTCGACGTGAGTGAGTCTATCGCACTCGCGAGTGTTCGCGTGTGTTGATCTGAGTGAGTGGGCTGTGTAGCTGTACGTACATAACTATACACAGCGCTGTCGCGAAGTGACGGCGTCTGGTCGGGCTAGGGAGTACAGTGCCTGTGGCTGACTGTAGTAGGATTGGACTTTTTTCTTTGGGTTATAACGGTCCTGTCATTTAAGATTTGAGTTAGTTTATAACTCATTTATGTCTGTTTGAGTGGATTTCGTAGTTGTAAAATATATACAAAAACTGTATGTATTTTTTTTTTTTAAATTCGTGTGGATATGCAAAAGTTGGTGGCTGAGGTTCGCCGAATGTACGCTAGTATATATACTTTGACTTTGTTGATGGGTGGTGACTGAGCTGAGTGAGTATAAGCTCTGTGCCTCGCATGCATGTCATTTTGAAGTGGAGATCCAACTTATTTTATCGTCATATTTATTTTATCCAAGCCCGATGAAAAAAACAACAACCCCAATTGCAATGTAAAGATAGAACATGAATACATTCACTGACATGACTGAACACTGAATACAAATTGCTAACATTTTTCCTCACCACGCCACGCTTTCTGACATGTCTAATCAATTACTTTTAGGGGAGGGATGTTTCAATAATAAAATATCTTTTCAGAAGAATTTTTTCAAGGGTGGGGACACACAAAGCTATGACCTGGATATGGCAAAATTTATTGGGGGGGGGGGGGATGTGCCTCTTAATTGTTATCCCCTCTGAATGGCTACTATATTGGGTATATTTTTTTTTATACACGACAGGGGAACCGACCAGTAAAAATATATCTATTTCTGCAAGAATAATAGCGCCGCTAAGGCGTGGGTCTGCCGCCTTTGACGGCCTTTCTAGTTATTATTATAATTATAATCATAAACATTAGGGGCCAGGCACTGTCCCTAGGCCTACGGAGCTAAATGCATCTACAAGAAAGAATTGGCTGTATCAGAATTTATAAAGTGACATGTGGAGGGGCAGGTGAAGGTGCCACATGTGAAAAGTTTTAGATGCAGTATCCTTTTCCCTTAAATGTGCTTGTTACAATAACTTCAGACTTTCCGGATTGCAATACAAAGGATTTGATCTGTTGTAGCCGCCATCAAAGCTGAAGAGGTCAAGTTGAACATACATTCTTTTTTTTTTTTTTTTTTGAAAAGACGAATTTCACTAATACATGTTTGCCTAGTTTGTTTATATCTAACTAAGATTTGTATGCACCCGACTGCACTCTTCGCATGTGTGGCCTATGTACAGTGCAGTGCAGGCCTAGTAGTACCGGTACGTACGTTTAGTCTCCCACTCACCTATTGACGAAATGGTACGGCTCAAATCATCAGACTCAGACAGTCATTCAGTTTTTGCAGCAAAGAGAAAAAGAAATACACTTGAAAATCCACTCCATATGCTTAACTTAAACCAAAATGAGACTGGAAATGGTCCTATCGATGACAAAATTCCTTATGTATGTTCAGTTTATTTGAATATATCCTGAAAGAAACATGTAAAGGGAGATTTCACGCAATTTTATCTCGACGATCTATTCTCGGTGAATTCAAACTGCGCGGAAGATCGTGAATCCTGTGATAAGAATGACGTCATCCACTGGCATTTTAACCGGATCTCTGATTTGAGAGTTGATTTAGAGAAAAAAATGATCACTGGATTTCTGTCCAATCAAAATGAGTTTAACATCGACAAATTTTACGACCCGCAAAATCCGTTCACCCCGCAGTTTAACGAACTTTTAATCTAGAACGATTCTTTGAACAAGTTTCGAGGTGCATACAAATTCAGGAGATTTTGCACTGTTTCCTATAGACAAAGGGTCTGGTATTGGCAACTTTGAGCTAAAAATGATCACTGGATTCTGAAATGAATAAAACGAATGATATACCATTCGAAAGGCAATAAAATGAACTTTTAGAATCAGTTCACCCCGTCATGAATAGGCAACGCATAAAAATATAAGAAGGATTTATTACAAAAATTCCTTATGTATGGTCAGTTTATTTGAATATATCCTGAAAGATACATGTAAAGGGAGATTTCACGCAATTTTATCTCGACGATCTATTCTCGGTGACATGTACACATTTTTGTTCGCATTTTATAGTTGTACTCACCGGTAAAATTTTCACAAAAGAAATTCACACTAAAGTGAATTCGTGAAGGTTGCTGCTTTGCTGGAGCAGTATTTTGGAATGTTAAACCCGCGTATCGAGCGTGCCCACCGTGATGGGAAGGCCATTGATGGTAAGCCGAGGCATATGCTCTTCAAGCTTCTATCCTTCCAGGATAGGCATCACATCATGTCACAAAAGCGACAGCAATTGAAAGAGGCTCCTTTCTACATTACTGAGGATCTATGCAGGACGGAGATCAAAAGAGAAAGTGGAGCAAGGAGGTCGCAGAAGCTTTTCACGCTGGAAATTTCCTTCATATCTCTGCTGAGAAATGGCGCACGCAACATGGGCTTCTTGCAGATTTTTACAGCGCTGATCGTCGCAGCAATCAAGACCAAGTCCAAGTCCAGGCAAAAAAGTGATCTCCTGTTACGCTTCAACTCAAAGTTCAGCAAGAAATTTTGATACTAGATTTGGAATATCCTTTTCTACTATTCTAGTTTGTTTGTTTTGTTTTCTTCTTGTTTTTTTTTGCAAGTTGTGCTGATTGCTGTTTATAAACATTATAAACCTCAATCTTTCTTCCTAATTCAAAGTCTACTGTTGACTGATTTTTGTCCAGTTTTATCTTGGCTGGCTTAAAGTAATATAGTCTAGTTACAATGTATATAGTCCTTTGTTGAGTCCGGTTCCCTGCCCTGGGATCTAAGCTAATTCTGGTACATGCACAGTCGCAGCCAGGATTTTTCAATGGGGGAGGGGGGGGGGGGGGGGCACGATGTTCATGATACTAGGGATTATGGCACCCGGGGCAAAAAAATGAATCCCCCCCCCCCCCTCCCGAGTGCCCAAACTTATCTTCGTCAGCGAAGGAACAAAGCAAACAAGCGGCATTTTTTAAATGTTTAACCCTAAAAAACGCAATTTCTTGTGCTTTTTATCCAGGAAATTTTGCAATAATTGACCACCGCAATTGAGCGGTAGAGAAACTTTAATGTTGTACATTGATAAGCGGTTTTCTATTCACTCACTTCTACAATCGGGAGCAAAACTAACGAAAACCATGAAAGGCTTGAGAAAGAGTCGAGAAATTCAGCAAGGCTATACCTGAAGTTCAGATTTCTTTCATAAGTTGAACCTTTGCAAATGCTCTTTTATATACTTTATCCTACATCGGGGGAGCAATATTTAGCAGGAGTTATATGAAACATGATATAGCGAGCAAAGCAATTAGGGCCTACATCTTTATTTTTTCAATTTTGAACCCTTTAAGCTATTTAAGAACTATATAGGCCTACTGGGGGCACGAAACTACGAGATCCTGAAAGATATTAATTATGCGAGGGAGCAAGACAACCGAGCTTTTGAAAATTTTCACATTTCAAACCTTCAAAAACTAGATTTCTAGTGCCCCCTGCTGATTTTTGGGTGCGTAATCCGTATAAAGATTATACTCCCCTGGATACGCCACTGAGCGAAGCGACCGAGTGGGGGAGGGTGTGGGAGGGGGTATCCTCCCTCCCACACCAGGGACTTTTTCGAAAATCTGTCTATAAAACTGCAATTTTAGAGCATCCCAAAATGTTTTTTTTAATGAATAAAAGGAATGCACGGATCTACGCCAATGGACGGAACCCCTCAATTGAGAATGACAATGCGAGCGAACGCATTTTCTTCCATATTTTCGCATTGCAATTATGGCATTTCTTATTTCCTTACTTCTAATAATCAAAGAATGTGATGGTATTTCAAGGTCAAATATAATGAGTTTGGATAATTATTAGTTTTAAGTTAATGTATCACAATTATATTGGAGGATGATAATACAGGCTAACCCCCCCCCCCCGGATCGACACCCATGGGGGGGGGGGGGGGAGCAGACGCGAAGGATCCAACCGCATAGCCAGGATTTCATTTTCGGGGGCGGTTGTAAGCACGCGAAGAGTGCGAAATTGGTGATGAGCACGCAAAGCTCCCCCAGGAGGTGGGTGCAGGGAGGGGAAGTTTTATAGCAAATTTGAGAGAAAGTTAACGGCTCGTAGCACCTTTTTTAGGCGTAAAGTTATTTCGAGGTCGGGACTGCTTTTCAGTTATTTGGACGTAATACTGCACTGTAACAGGGATGGGTGCATGGAGGGAGGAGTTTTCCCCTTCCCGCGCGAAGCGCGAAAGCTCTGATGTTTTAGCAAATTTGAGAGAAAGATAAGGGCTCGTAACACTTTTTTTGGGGCGGAAAGTTAGTTCGATGCCCTGGCTGCTTTTCAGTTATTTCGGACGTAATACTGCACTGTACCAGGGACTGGTGAGGGAGGGAGAGTTTCCCCATTCCCGCGCAAAGCGCGAAAGCTCTGACGTTTTAGCAAATTTGAGAGAAAGATAAGGGCTCGTAACACTTTTTTTGGGGGGCGGAAAATTAGTTCGACGCCCTGGCTGCTTTTCAGTTATTTCGGACGTAATACTGTACTGTAACAGGGATTGGTGAGGGAGGGAGAGTTTCCCCCTTCCCGCGCAAAGCGCGAAAGCTTTGACGTTTTAGCAAATTTGAGAGAAAGAAAACGGCTATAGCATTTTTTAAGGCGGAAAATTATAGTTCGACGCCTGGACTGCTTTAATATGTGGACTCAACAGATCACTGGACGTAACAGTGGGTGCAGGGAGAGGAGATTTATTTCCCCCTTCCCGCGCGAAGCGCGAAAGCTTTGACGTTTTAGCAAATTTTTTAGAGAAAGATAACTTGTATAGCGCCTTTTTAGGCCTTTTTCTCTCACTTCCCCTGCTTTTTTCACACTCGCCTTTTTTTTTTTTTTTTTTTAGCGGCTGAATTAGGGGGGGGGGGGGGCGCATGGCCCCCTTGTGCCCCCCTGTCTACGCCAGTGCTTGTATGATCTTTTCATTAACACTGCTACTTGTAGAACTTTCCATATAGACTTAGTATAGATCTACTTTAGATCTGATTCATGTATTTCTACTCCGCCTTTCTAGATCTGTGTCGTTTTCTTTTAGGATTGTGTTTCAGAAAAAAGGTTTGCGGTACAACCATGTGAGTTGGAATTATTCCAACTCACATGGTTGTACCGCAAACTTTTTTTCTGAATTACAACTTCACCATGCAAACCTTCAAATCCTATAGGATTGTGTTTGTGTGTTGCTTTGAATGTCTTTCTTATTTATTGTCCACATAATGGTCTGCGTGTTCGTGTCGGTGTCTCTCTTGTTCTTTATTGTTTTTGCACCCTGTATTCATTGAAGATGTCTCTATTGATAATTAAATATATGTGTTTTATCAGGATGTCTTGGTATTTGATGCTTTTGCAATGTATAGTTGACTAAACTTTGAAAATGAATGATAATGATGTTTCATTTTCATCAGTATTTGATGATGAATCTTGTTCCCTTGTCAAACTCAGACTCATGGCAATGTTGGAAATGTGAGCACTTCTCATGGATTTGAGTCTAATGTTATCAATGCTTTAAACTGTAATACTAAGGACCTTAATCTTCCTGTTGACATGCATGATACAGGCACTAACCTAAAATCTTCATACTTTACTCTGAATCAATTCGCTGAAAAGTATGGGTCTCTTTCTTTGAAAGATTTCTCTTGTTTGCGTTTGAACATACGTAGTGCTAACAAGAATTTCGAGCGCTTTAAGTAACTTTGAAAATACAGTCATAGGATTGTCTGAAACGTGGTTTGCAGATGATCCTTCCTCAATTTATTCTTTATCTAAGCATGATCTAGTGTTAATAACAGGAAATCCAAACGACGGGGAGGAGTTGCTTTATATGTACCCAATTATCTTAATTATAAGACCTTACATGATTTAAGTATTATGTCTGATTTGATTGAAACTGTTTTTGTAGAAATTTATATTCCAAATAGGAAGAGTATCATTGTAGGTACTATTTACCGGCCTCCTGCCTCTGATGGTAGTGCGTTTCTCAATGAATTACAAAATCTACTTGCAAACCCAGTACTTTGTAATGCACATTGCTTTCTGCTACGTGATTATAATAAGATTTGTTGAAATGTGGTGATGAAACTTTATCTCACAATCCTTTTTCCTTGTATAACTAAACCTGCACCGTTGTCTAGCAGCACGGCAACTTTAATAGACAATATATTTTGCAATACGGATGTTGTTACTCAATCTGGAATTATTCTGTCAGACATTTCTGATCATTTTCCAATCTTTGTCGGTGCGCCATCTTATTTCTAATCACTCTGACTTGTCTCAGCCAAGATTTTTTCGCAGCATAACGCAATATAAAATCTGTACATTGAAAGAGAAACTTTTAGAAGTTGATTGGAATGTTGTTGAGTATGACGTTGATGTTGCGTATGATAAATTTATGGATTTATTATGTAATGCTTTCAACGAGTGTATTGCCCCTGAGATTATTAAGCGTAAAAATTATACAGGGCAAGCCCGGCAACCATGGGTTACTAAATCTTTGCTTAGGTGTATAAATCGGAAAAATAAACTTTACTACAAATTCCGTTCTAATCCTTCAGATGCTCCTCGTAAAAAATATGTCAAGTATAGAAATATTTTGACATCTTTGTTGCGAACTGCGAAAAATGATTATTATTGCTCTGAATTTGATTTGTCTAAAAATAATACTAAAGCCACTTGGAAGGTTATTAATAGTGTGCTAAATAGGTGTAGTCAAAAGAAACAACCTACTAGAATCTTGTTAAACAATGATTGCATCGATGATAACAAGCTGATTGCTGATTCCTTTAATGATTTTTTTGCAAACATAGGACCCACTCTTTCAAAAAAAGTACCTTCCACTGAAAAAAAAAATTACTTTTTTTTGAAGGATCGTAATACTGAGTCCTTGTTTTTACTCCGACTCATTCGATAGAAATAAAGCGTATAGTACAAAATCTGAAAAATAAACCCAGTACTGGCCATGATGGTATTAGTTATATTGTGCTAAAAAATATAGTGGATGAAATTATGATTCCTTTGCAACATATCTGTAATCTTTCTTTGGTGAATGGTGTTGTTCCAGGAAAAATGAAAGTAGCAAAGGTTGTTCCAGTTGTTAAAAAAGGAGACAAGCTTGAGTTGAACAATTATCGACCAATATCTTTATTACCTTCAATATCTAAAATCCTTGAAAAACTTGTCTGTATAAGAGTCGTCAAATTTTTAAACAATTGTGAGGTATTTTCACAATTCCAATTCGGTTTTAGAGAAAAACATTCTACAATCCATGCTATTTTGCATTTTATCCATAAGGTTTCAACTTCCATTGAAAATCGTGAACACACTATTGGACTTTTTCTGGACATTTCAAAGGCTTTCGATATGGTTGACCATAATATTTTGCTATATAAGTTATGCCATAATGGTATAAGAGGCAAAGCACTTGACTGGTTCAGAAGTTATCTTCATAATAGGAAGCAATATGTAATTATCAACGGATGTAAATCAGTAACTAAAGAACTTCATTGTGGGGTACCTTAGGGATTTCTCCTTGGCCCGTTGTTGTTTATTTTATATATAAATGACTTTCATAATACTTCCAGTGTGTTATCATTCATATTATTTGCTGATGATTCGAATTTCTTTCTAACAAAGATCCTAAGTTACTTCTGGAACGAACTAATAAGGAGCTCAGTGTTGTGCATGATCGGGTATGTGCCAATAGACTATCTCTCAATTTGGATGTTATTTAGTAATTCAATCACATCTCTGGATGGTAATGTATTACTTAAAAACACCACAATAAAAATGGTCGAGGGGTTAAAGTTTCTTGGTTTACTTATTGATAATAAGTTATCTTGGAAACCACACACTGTGTATCTAAGCAAATTACTCTCTAGAAATGTTGGTATTATAAACAAATTGAAATAATTGTTTCCCTCTCATGGATTACTCTTGTTGTATTCCACCTTGGTTCTACCCTACATAAGTTATGGTATTCTTGCTTGGGGCAACTGTACTAAGTCTCAATTGGATAGACTCTCAGTTATACAAAACGGGTGATGAGAATAATTTTGAAAAAGCCTAGACTAGTTCCGTCTAAAATATTATTCTTTGAAAATAAAGCGTTGACACTAAACGATTTGTTTTATTACCAGTTAGGCAGTTTAATGTATCAAGCACGAATTCATGAATTGCCTCAGGTTTTACAATCAATGTTTAAAACGAATGATGGAATACATAGGCATTCTACACGACTATCATCTTTCTTTCACTTACCACTTCTTCGTACTCACTTTGACCAGAAAACATTAATCTACACTGGGCCCTTCTATTGCAATCCAATCACTTTGATTCAAATCTAAAGCAAGCTTCCTCTCTTAAATCGTTTAGAAGAAATCTTAAACATTATCAAATTAGCTCTTACAGTGTAAGTCCATAACAACTGTACAGTATTTGGTTTTCTGCCTGTGTCTAAACAGAACATAAACAAAACCTTTCCTTCAAGACATCTTTTTAATCATACTTAATACACATACATGTATTATGTGTATCTGGTTTTTCTACTACTATATAAACCCAATAGGCTGACACTAACTGCTAGTATAATAATACATTGTATGCATATTTTATTTTGATGTTTTAGTGATGTTTGTGTGTGTATTGTTGTTGTTTTTTCCTTGCACACATGTCTTGTCTCGTCTCTTTACTGCTATATATGTATATTATACATAATTACATACATATATTTCGTAATTCTCTCTGTTATTGGGGAACCTAGTTTTAACAAGCTCTGCTTTTCGTTAGGTTCTCCCATGATACTGCTTTTTTCTATTGACTAATGTAACTTTTTCACTTTTGACTACATGTACACGGGAGTTGTTATTGATTATGATATCTGTATTCAAAATTTTGAACGATGTACGCTCTTCAATTGTAATGTTCATGGCAGATTTCTGCAGTATTATAAAATTCATTCATTCATTCATGAAATAAATTCATTCATTCATTCACTCCGTGGGGGTGACGTCATTACATTGACTTTACACACAGGCTAGCGGAAGTTACGAAAAAGGTCATGTTTGTTGTCGATTAATTCTTTTGGATAATTGTAATATTCATGAGGTAAGGTCCAATCAGAGCTGAATATTGTCGGGATACGCAAAGCAAAAATAAAAATTGCATGAAGTGAAATCGACTTTTATGTTAATGGGGCTTCGGGAGATATAAAATGTGTCGGGGTAAAATATCATGATTAGATCTGAATACACGACTTATGCTTATATGCTTACAATTATAAACACAAGTTGCATTAAAGCTGATTAAACAAAATCATATTTCAAAATCTTTTTTCTAACTTACATTAGAATTAAAATGAGAATTATTTGATTTAAAACATTTATTGTTTATATTTAGAATTTTAAGCTGCATTATACTGAGGTGACATGATAATGATAGTATTTGTTGAAGTGTGAAAAGAATTTAGAATTATGCTTGGTCACTCTTTCATAATCATGTTTTAAATGGGCAGTTCATACCAAATACAATTTTTTTATTACATATACATGGTCATGGACATGTAGACCTACAAAAGGCAAATCAGTGGTCTTTGCTTTTATTTAAAATTTCAAATTTGGGAGTGTATATATAATGGGTCTATAAAGAGTGAAATGTCAAGTGATTGCAATAAGGGCCATTAAATAGCGTTGATACCCCCCCCCCCCCAAAAAAAAAAGAAAAAAAAAGGAAGATTTATTGATCTACTTGGACACACATCCAAATTTACAAATTTGTTTGTTTCCCCTTGAAAATAGTATGTTGGCTCTTTCCAATTTACAAATATTTTGACATTCAATATCCAGCTCAAAAACATATGCATTCCTGAGAATTATGTAAATAAGCAATAAATCTCTCTTTAAAAGAAATCATTTAAATTTGAAAAAATAATAATAAAGATAAAGAATAATTTGATCCTTAACCCCTAGCGGGCCGTGGGTGGTTATATCCGCCCGGGAGTTATCCTTACAGCCGGCCGTGGGCGGCATCTGCCGCCCGCCAAGTATCATCACACTTAAAGAGCTCATATTGAGAAAAGAAGTGGTGTGCGTTTTTATTTGGTAATATTAAAATCTGTGTATGAAAGAAAACAATCCTTTTTAAATTTTTCAAATAGCTCAACTAGAAAGTGCATTTTTTTAAAAATAATAATCACCCTTTTGAGGGTTTGAAATTGTCTAGCAGTCCAATTTCGGCAAAATCCTAGCTTGTTTACTTTTCGATGCAAATTAGCACTGACGTCATTGGGTAGAGTCGTACGACCTCCGCGGTATACTGCTGCACAACATAGCATGGACTGGCAACCGAGAGTGAAGAGAAACTTTTCTCGACATGATATTTATACTTCAAAATTATGTTTCCAAATCCATCAGTTTTGTTAAATATTATATGAAAACTAGTTTACAACATTTTATTCCAACAAGCAACCATTTTTCAGACAGCTCGCACAAGTTTACATGTCCAAAAACTTTAAAAAGTCGGACCCGTACACATCATGGCAGGCTACATGTACAGCGACGCCGTGAACCCCCCCCCCCCCCCCACACACACACAACGCAATTTCGTGGCATTTTGCCACAAAACATAAGGATTCCCCCAAAAGAAAGCGACTCTCGTTGATGTTGTTGTTTTTTTACACACGATTTCAATAGCGCGCGTTATGCACCGGATGAATTGACCTGGATGAACTGATCACTCTACCCAGTGACGTCATAGCAGGCCAACACCGCTTCGATGTTTATCGGTCTGTTTGAGAAGTCTGGCTCAATAAGGGCAATAGTCAAGGGTAAATTTTATGAAAAAAATCTATTTTATTTGCTAAAATTGATGAAACCTTTATTTCAATATGTTTATTATTTATTTACAAACCATATTCTTGCAATTGGGGGTCGGAAAAAATCAACATATGAGCTCTTTAACATCAAATATCAAATTATTGACAAAATATTGTAGTTTTCTAAATACATGAAAAGCTTCATTGTTTTATAAACATTCGAAATTAGTGCGAAAACATGATTTCTTGGTAGAAAATCAGATCACGGAGGCATAATGTACTACGCACACTTTCTTGAGCTCGCGCGCGCGGAAAACATATCCCAGAATGTATTACACTTCGCTGGGCCCAGCAAAGGTCCTTTACGTGCGCTGTATACCGCTTCCATTCGCTAGCGCTATCGAACGTAGCATCGTGCACCAGTGAAAACCGAAACACTAAATCAAGCTGACCTCAGATTATACAGCCAGCCTTCTACTTTGCCCTAATTGATATCAAATTCGAATGCTTCAACCATGACCAGAAAACAACTGCGAAAGGTATATGACTGAGATGAAGCACGACAACTATACCATGATCTCTATGTTGCCGACAATGTCAGCGAAATTGGAGACTTTGACGGGGAACCTATGGACATAAGTTCCGAATCAGACGACAGTGATTGGGAACCCGGCCCCTCTTGCAAGCGATGATCTCATATCTTATATCCCCCCCTTAAAAAAAATGAAACTTTTCTTCACAAACCCAACATTTAATCTTGACAAACTGATATTAGAATAAAGGGGGGAAAAAACCCTGATAAGTGAAATAATATATATACATGTATATTTTATTTCTACTCTCCCAAAACATTTATAACTTGGAATATACATTATAATCCCCCTTTCCTACTTGTATACAAGCTGGGATAACAATGTAGTAAATACATAAAAGAAAGTATCCTGGGCTTATGATACAAAAACGCAATCTAGGCGAATACAACCTACCAGCATACTGTAACATGTCCTTTGTATTAGGTAGTCATTAAAGGTCTTACAACAATCCCTCCAATAGATGTTTAGAGAGACTTCTAATTCACACGCTAATGGATTTTCAATGACTTCTTCTCATAGTATAAATAATTGAGCAATTACATTTTCTGGTTTCGTTCTTTTAAGTCTTCGGACTTCTTCCTCTGTGCTGTGCTTCTGCCCATGCAGGCCTCAATAGTACCAAGTCTTCATACCAAGCCCTTTCGTATTACCAGTATGTATTATGACTGTTCAACTGTGATATTTTATCATCTTCTACTTCTTTGATGCCAATTTACTCCTGCCTGGACATGAGTACCGAGTTCCCATGTAAACAAAGCTCTGTAAATACCTTATACTCTGATGTCCATGCTCAGCAGTAAATGTTGGTTTGCACATTTATATTTCCTCATTGTGAATGGACTATCCGTCATTGTGTAGTGATCTTAGTTAACTCTCGCCATCATCTATTACTAGACACTCATCAAGCCTTGTAGCTGATGCGCTTCCTTGGACAACCTGCACAAATAAAAATAAAAAGAAAGAAAAGAAAAATTAAACTTCTTGTAGACTGTAGGCTGAAGTTTAAAGAAGGAAAAAAATGGGTACATCTCTACTTTTATGTTACAATTTGTTTTGTATTTTTTCTTCTTTCTTAATGGTTGAAATGTAAATCTAGGTTAACATCTTTCAAAAGAAGTAAAAATTTTTATTTTCCATTCAAAATTTGATCCTAGACGAATACCTCTATTAAACATTAAAATGGCTAAATCAGTAAGCAGGTTTAATGAAAATAATTTACTGGACTTCGGAAATTTAATTTTGACTGTACAGACTAGGGGGTCTACAGTAAACAGGTACACATCTAGTCTAAAATAATAAATATACTATCTAATCTTATAAGTTACAGAGCTAATGGTACTACTACGTTTAAGCTATATGGCCAAATTGATTTTTTTTTTACAAATCCATGCTTAGAGATCTACATTTTCCAAAAACAAATTTACCTTTCCACATTTGTTACAGCCCAGGAGGGTCTATCACAATATTGGATGATCCGGGTCCCCATGTGTTTCACTACTTTGGTCCGATAGCTCTGCAATCAAAAGGGAACAAAAGGTTATGATCGTTGTGGTAATAAATTCATAGATATAGGCCTACAGATCTACTACTCTCGTCTCTAAATTAGAGCCAGTGGTAACTCGTCAATGACAATGGTTGTTACTACACTACTCACTAGCCCAAAAGTTTTCAGTCTCTCTGTATCGTCTGGCGCCACTGACCACCGTACATAGTAAGGGGAAGGTAAACACATTAACATTAAAGATTTCACCATACCAGGCAGTTAATTCTAGACCTATTTATCACTACACAAAAGAAATACTTCAACCAGGCCCCAGGCCAGGGATCAAACTGAGACTGCTCTCCGACTCAGTAGCAGCCTTAGGTCAAAGAGAATAAAGAACAGTTTAATCTGGGTCCAGCATGGAAGACATTGTCCTTCAAATTTATATGTTAATCTTTCTAGACGCCACCTATAAAAAGTTCAAAACCCGACTGGTGAGCCAGAGAAGTGAGACCTCCCTGATGATATCGCAGCAATGGACACAGAACCTGTATCATTGTCGAAGTGGGCACGCTTTCCACTGCTGTGTGCGCTCTGGACTCGCTACACCTCAAGTCAGTCACATGGGACAGGGTTCGTACGGCCACCGCTAGTGAAGAACACATGCAGACTCTCATGCTGGCGTGCCTGAGTATCAAGATGAACTCCCTCAACCGCTGCGTGAATATTTTCAGTTCCTCTACAAGGACCGTGTGGTCATACCACCATCCCTCCGGGAGGAAGTGCTATCTCACCTGCATGCTGCCCACCAAGGGGTCACCTCCATGACAGCTCGTGCTGAGGCATCGATCTTTTGGCCTGGTATCACCACTTCGATTTCTGCTCTCCGTGCAAACTGCACCCTCCAACCCCAGTGACCCACCAACTCCCCTGCTCTCCCCAGCCTACCCCTTCCAGTGGATCTGTGCAGACTACTTCCAATACAAGGGTTGCAACTATTTGGTGGTGGACAGGTGGACAGGTACTCAAACTGGCCGATCGTTGAACGGTCCACAGTCCAGGGGGCGGATGGACTGATCACATGCTTACGACGCATCTTTGTCACTTTCGGCATCCCCGATGAGCTGGCTTCTGATGGTGGCCCCCAATTCACAGCAGTGGCTACACGCCGTTTACTTATGGACTGGGGCATACATCATCGCCTTGCTTCTGTTGCCTACCCCCACAGCAACTGCAGGGCAACACAGGACCCACCGGTTCCCTGGACACAGACACCTTCCAACGTGCTATGCTTCAGACGCTCTCTCCGTCGGACCAGCAAGCCTGCATGGCATGCGGACTATGACATGTCACTTTAGCTTAAGGATTACATTTTCTGGTGTTGTAAATGTTGGAGTTCTTTTTCAACGCGTTTGATGTTCTTCTGCGTTCCTACCAGTTTTACCCTTGTTACCTGTTATTTGGACACTATTACTTGCTTTTGTTCCTGTTATCTTTGACACGCTTCATAGTCTTTCTTCGCATCAAAGACTTGGGGGGAGACAGCGGACTGTGATCAGAACTGGATCTAATAATTCACCATTATTGCTTTGTTCTTCCTGCTGCAGACTCTGTTCATTGCTTGATTGGATGCATCTAACTCACAGAAGTAATTCAAGAAGCAAGTGGACTTAGTTCTTATTTAGTACCTGCAACATTTGCTCTCGTAGGCGTAGGCAAAGCGCAGTAGCCGGTAAGGATCTGCGCACCAAAAACTAACGGACCGCTGGGCAAGATCTTACCCGGCGCGGCCCGGAGTTGCGCATTCAGTGTCATTAATCTTGATGTTGAACAGGTCCACATCTACCTCAAATTGTCGGTAATGAAGGCATGTGCTTTACTATTGAGGTTTGAGCACTATCATGATATACAGATCTACCGAAAATTGCTGACCTTTGCGAAAAATATTACCAGTAACTATATAAACGGACGGTTTTAGAGTTTAATCAATTTTCTTTCGTCATGCAAAAATTGCAAGAGAGGAGGGACTGGGTGGGATGTGGGATAATAAGTTTTGTACAGTGAACTCGCTCGCAGCCACGATAAACACATCCCAGTTATTTAGAGGAACGTTAAACAAAAATACACATTTACTTACATTTCATGGCATCATACCGCACTACTTTGATGAGAATGTCCCCGGGAGAATGTTCTGCTTTCCTGAGATTCACTAGACAAACTCCTTCTAGAACAAACATTTCTCAAAAACAAAGTTTGTTGAGACTTGATGGTTGAAATGGCACAAAAGTAGCAGTACTCTCTAGCTAGCCCTCCTTCGGAGGCCAGGCATACTGCATATGATCGAATCTCTTTGGCTCGCTCAAATCTGAGAGAGCTTAGCCCTCACCGTTGACTTGTATTTATAGTTAATTAGTTTTCAGTTTGTCGTTTAGTTTCTAAATTTTTACGTTAGTTCAATAGGAAGTGGATTGGTTCGGAAGTTCGCAAGAGAGCTTTGCCCTCACCGTTGACTTGTATTTAGTTAACTAGTTTTCAGTTTGTCGTTACTTTCTATGTTTACGTTCGTTTTTGTTCTGTTTCTATTGCTTCACTTTCTTTTACTTTCGAAATTTAACGTTAGTTTACAAAATATAGCTTCGTTACTTTTCAGTATGTCCTATATAGTTTCAGAAATTAAACGTTAGTTCAGGAGGAAGTATGTCCGTTTACAAATTATAGCTTTTTAACAAAGACAAGTTCGTTAATTTTGTTAATATTATTGATTGTTCATATTATTGATTGATTGTTTAATATCATTGATTGATTGTTCATATTGATTGATTGTTAATATTATTGATGATTGTTAATATTATTGATTGTTCATATTACTGCACTTACCTGGTAAATCGGTTCTGCCAAGAGTCTCGGGAACGTTTTCTTTTTTGGATGACGGTGGTCGAACAGGACTTGGAGTTACGGACTGATGACTTAGTACCTCTCTTGGTTCTGATTTAGAAATATAAAGAAAGCAATATTGGTAATTACCTCCATTGGGAAAAAATTTAATTCCAGCCAAAATCAATGAAAGAAATGTGGAAACCAATTATTGGACAAAATAATGATTGAAATTGGCTACTTGATCAGGTCTTTGACCAGCAGATGTAGGATTGAAATACCTCCGCTTTTTTAATTAAAGACCGCCATCAGGAATAATTGCAATTCTAAACCAACTGCCAACTGGTCGTGTCAATATATGAGCATCTATAGTACATGGCATATGGCAGTCTTACAGCGCAGACTGCCATATGCCATGTACTATAGATGCTCCTATATTGACACGACCAGTTGGCAGTTGGTTTAGGCATCTCTCAATTAAGACATAATGATTTTTCCGATAAAGTGTCAAATTAGGGTCTTTGCTTACAGACTATGTTCCGGTCGTCAGCTATGTGCTTGCTTCCTACGAAAAGAGTTTTAAGTCATTAGTAATCGCAATCCAACGATGCCTTATTTTGGACTATCAATATGTACGCGGAAAGGACAACCTTCAGTTGATGGCTGTTTTTAATTCATCGCTGCTGTTTTTTTTTTATTTTATCACAGATACTTTTGATTTGATCACCGTCACTTTTTAGTTGATGGCTTTCTATGGTACATTTCATCATATTCTTGTCATGATCAACTCAGTTCTCCCCGTCTTCTTAACGGTGTCCTGTCGGCGTTCGTAGTGTGCACGCCAAAAGGACAACTATAATTTGATGACAGCCACTTGTTATTTGATGAAGGCCGCTTTTAATTTGATGAACGCCATTTTAATATGACGATGGCTACTTTTGATTTGATGGTGGTCATTTTTTATTTGATTATGTTCCCTTTTGAATTGATGAGGACCACTTTAGATTTCATGGTGGTCATTTTTAGTTGATTATGCTCACTTTCAAATTCATGATCATCACTTTTAATTTGATTGTCAATTTCTCTTTGATCGTCACTTTTTATTTCATCACCACCACTTTTGATTTGATCACTGTTTATTTCATCACAACTTTTGATTTGATCATTTTGATTTGATCACTCTTAACTTGATCACTTTTGATCACTCTTGATTTGATCACTCTTAACTTGATCAATTTTCATTTGATCACTTTTGATCACTTTTCATTTGATCACTCTTGATTTGATCACTTTTGACTTGATCACTTTTCATTTGATCACTTTTGATTTCATCGCCACTTTCAAGTTCGTCGTCACTTTTTATTTCATCTCCACTTGATGTGATCGTTCGCTACTTTTGATGTGATCGATCGTCACTTTTTATTTGATCGTGACGTCATTCCCCGCTGCATTTCCCGCGATATTTCAGTACGGTACCCCTTACAAAAATATCCTGTGTGGTACCACACAGTGGTACCACAGGAAATACCATAGAAAGTACCATAGGAAAATACCACAGAATATCCCTGTGGGTTTTTTTTTACATATACCACAGGACTACCACAGGACAATACCACACAACAGTACCACACAGCCAAACCACACATCCAAACCACACATCAGTACCACACAACAGTACCACAGCAGTACCACACAGCAGTAATACCACACATCAGTACCACAGCAGTACCACACAGTAGTACCACACAGCAGTACCACACAACAGTTCCACACAACAATACCACACAGGAGCACCACACAGCAATACCACACATCAGGCCACCGCAATACCACACAGCAGTACCACACAGCAATACCACACAACAGTACCACACAACAATACCACACAGCAGTACCACACAGCATTACCACACAACAGTACCACACAGCAGCAACACACAATACCACACACTGGTTACCACAGCACTACCACACACCAGTTACCACGGGAAGTTGGCAATCCAGTGGTAACGGCTGTGTAGTCCTTTGGTAAATGGCATGTGGTGGCTGGTGGACAGACTTTTTTTCAGCTAGCATGTGGTGGTGCTGCAGTAATTGTGTGATACTGCTGGTGATGATGTGTATATGGTAAGTACATTGTAGCCAGTTATAATTACATTATGCATGTCTACCACACAGCAACTATCTCGTGATTTCTAAAACAATGCTAGAAAGGATAAATGCAACACAAAATATATGTGTCGAAAAAAACAACAGACGATGTATCATGTATTTGCCAATAGAACATAATACATTGTATATGCAATTAACACTCTTCTACAGGAGTATAAAATTTGATACATGTACATTACATGTATATCGAGTCTAAAAGATATTAAGTTAACCTACCCAATAATAATTTTCCTTACACGTCGCCCTTGAATTTCAAGAAAATCCATGTCAAATGGGTAAATAAAATGTATTGCGAATCCAAGCTATTTGATCTGGATGAGAATATTATGGACGGTTTTTACTTAATGATATCCCCACTGAATTACTCTGTATAAACTACATGTATGTATGATATTTACATGGTACTGGCAGGAATGTGTACCTGACAAGTACTGTTACAATCCGGTAAAAACATACATTAAAGGGCAATCCAACCTTGGAAATAAGATGATTTGTGTGAAAGCATAGAAATAAAAACAGGATGGTGAAAGTTTGAAAGAAATCGGACAAGGAATAAGAAGGTTATGGATGTTTGAAACATGAGATCACTACATCTATGCGAATTTCAAACTGGCAATTTGGTGAGTCGATTGTGACATACTTGTGGACTACTCTCCAGTTTGTCGTACACATAAGTATCATTAATTTGCGGTTTTCTCCGAAACGCCTTTACCCTCGGGGCAGTACTTAAAATATATTGGAGATAGTATTGTTAAAGGTCCTCGTGAAAGAAAAAGATCCTACTGAGTAATAAATTTTGAAAAAAATGACATGTTAGTCATTTTGTGTGTTGGAGCGAATGGGGGAGTTGTCCGAAACTACATCACAGGGACATTACTTATTCGGCCAATTTGAAATTCTCATAGGTTATGCATAGTGATTACAACTTTCAAAAATTCATAACTTTCTGATTGCTTGTCCGATTTCATTTAAACTTTTACCAATCTGCTTCATTGATTTTTCCTCTTTCTTTCAGAGCAACTTGCCATCAAGGTTGGATTTCCCTTTAAAATAAGAGTACCGGTTCATGTACATGTATACAGAAATGATAACTGCACAAGTAGCACCAGCAAAACAAGAATAAAACAAGAATAGCAAGAATACATGTCTACATTAATAAATGTCTGGCAAGTAAAAGCTATGTCAAATGGGTAAATAAAATGTCTTGCAAATCCAAGCTATTTGATCTGGATGAGGATATTAATTTCTCTCTCCTACAAATACATACTTCAACGCTCACATAATTAACACATACAGGAATATTGAACTTTACATAATGGGCTCCAGATGATGTAGTGCAAATGTTCAAGCAGAATATTATGTAGTTTTTCCCCCTCCATACAGTACATGCATTTTCATGGCAAATTTCCATTTTAAAATCATGATTTAAACATGTACTGCCTTGCAATTTTGCTGTATAATAATAATAATAATAATACATGTGATTTATAATTCGCCAAATCCATTTAAACTTAAATGCTGAAGGCGCACAGCTGAAAGGAGAGAAAATGAAGAGACAATGTATGCATCTAATTCACTTTTTGTAATGTGAATGTTTGACAATGACTACAAATTTGCACCTCATCAAGTTTGGAGACAAATAAACATACCCGCTATTACATGTATTTGACTTCCAAAGATTTAGTTATGAAATATCTTAAAAGGTTCAATCAACACATACAAACATCATTCATAGACATCTCAATAGCTGAGTTAGCTGACAGAAATGCATATTTATGAAATACATGTATAACACGAATTATTACTTATTTTAAAAAAATATTCTTCTTTCAATAATGTGAGGTATTATAATGAACATTTTTGAAAATAAAATCAGCGGCATCATCCATTTACAATTACATATCTGAATGAGCTTCAGTTGGCAATCCAACTTCTATATCTGGTAAAGAACCATCAGGTGAAAGCACAAATCCATCCTTTGAGCACCATATGCATGGAATATTAGCCCTGTCCATATATCTACATGTATATCATGAAAGAATGCTAGGACCTGCAAAAGGACTCTTCCAGTGCCTTGATGGAAAGTGTTGCACCAGTTTCACTCCTCTTGTATCCGCTGAAACCTGATCCTGTGTAACCCAATGAGGCGAGCAAGATTTGCCCTGCCATGGAAATAAAAGAAACAAAAACTCAACTTCAGTACTATAGGCTATTATTAACTATACATCTGTAATCATTAAATACAGTACATGTATTCGAAAAGATTTGTTGCAAGAAAACATCATGATTCTTATTTCATGTAAACAATTCTCAAGCTTTACAGGGCAGTCCTTGGTATTTAAATTTTGCATTAGTACCAAGTTATCAATGATAAATGTAGTGATAGTTATGTAGTCTCTGAGGAAGAGAAAAGTCTTCAATAGTATTTTTTTATACGTCACCTACATTTGAAATATGTCTCTTTATTGTTTCAATTTCATGTTCAAAAGTGAGGATTTCCCACAGATATTCCCCTATTCTCATGATACATGTACTTCATAACTATTCAAGTTTCATACATTGCCTCAACAGAAGAATACATCTTGCCATTTTTGTAATCCGACTTTCAGGTCCACTTTTTGGAGGAGACAAGTAAAAAGTAAATTAAAAGAGGCTTGTCAAATAGATAAGACTACATTTACATTAGGACTTGACATTACCTCAGAAATTTAAAGTGTCATTTTAAAGACTAGCAAATGACAAGTCAATCTTATATGAATGATTCTATACCTGTACGTACGAGTCAAACATGCTGCTACATGATGTAAGTACTCCTCTGAGCCCCAGCACGGTACCACGCACACACAGATCCATTCTTACTAACGCAGCTAAGACCTGCTCGCCGAATTCCTCACACACCTACATGTACATGTAGGCAGAACGTTTCGCTCAGGTCCAATCCCTTAGACATGTAATAAGAACTTGATCCTGCCGATCCTTGGACTGAACCAAATGCCGTCTTTTCTACCATGCAGATAAAAGAAAATGAACAATTTACCTAGTCAATTTACGCAATGGCAAAAGAAAAAAGAATGCATCATCTTCCCATTTCCAAATCTCATTATTAGTTGTAATAAAATGTTGTGTTCATATCTACATATTTTAGTCATTCTTTTTATTTAATTTCAAAACATTCTTGCAAGAAAAACTTCCTGAGCATAGAGCAACCATTGCAAAATAAATTTTATTAGATCCTCCAGATTCGTCATTAAATTTGATAATCTAACAAAATTTATGCACCTAATACGTTCCACAAGTTTCTCTCTCTGAAATGCAGTTTCGTTTGACGTGATCGCGGCCACCAATCATCCAAAAGCTTACTTTGTGGAATACATGTGGAACACCCTGCAGCTATCATGGACTCAATAGACAATTCTTCGGAATATGGGATTTCCCCCTTTTGTCATTGACAATTTTTCAAAGACTTTTCTGAGACTGTGTAGTCTAGTCATGTTGCAAACATGGTAGGGCCTAGGGCTGCAAGAATTGCCAAGATGTATAAAGTTAGGTTTACACTTGGTATAGGACTACGTAGTTATAGGAAACTAGAAGTGATATCATTATTCTGACATGCTTCTGACATGACCACTTCTAATTATAGACCAGGCCCCCATACTGAGGCTTGTGTGTAGATAGTTATAGAAAACTAGAACTTGTGATCATTATGACATGTTTGTGACATGACCACTTCTACTTAGATCTATACTAGATTGGGCCCAATATGCTAAGCCTTGTGTGTAGAGCACATCTTTACTGCATAAAAGGTGCTTATTTTCCACATTCTGATATCTTGCAACTCATGATAGGTAGCTTGGAATTTTGCCAATGATTTATCCATTCACCTGGTCATGAGAAATATCAACATTTGGAAATATAATACTGAAAAAAATAATTTAAAACAATTATGCACATTTCTGCAAAAGTACAAACATGTAATGTAGCCTAGTACATGCGCACAGGTTGTACACACTTTCAGGCCCAAACTATTCAAATGCACTGCAAAACATTCACAGGAGCACTAGTCTATGGCCTAGGGCCTAGGCTAAACAGAACACTGAAATCTCTGCAAAATCGATTAAAATTTTTTCCAGATGACTTGATAGGAAGCCTTTCCAAATTTATTCTGGCAGAAATTTGGGGTTCAAAAATGAAAATAATGTATTTAAAATAATTTCTGTTTACCTCCCTTGTGTATGACAATCGATGCTAAAGCACCGCACATACACACAATGCCTATTGACAGAAAGTCACCCGCCATATTGCCTGTGGGGTACAAGCTTACATATTAAGCTCACGAAGTGAGCGGGCTGCGCTGCATTGTCATTGAAACCCTGTACGGTCTCTGCATTTTTACAATTTTTCATATATAAAAACACACGTATCGGGATAAAAATACTCATAGATCTATACGGAGAATACATCTATAAACCCATACGCAAATGGCTTATTCAAAATGACACTATTGGAGAACAAATCAAGACGAAAAAAACACAGATCCTAAAGATTTCGTTAAGTTTTTACTTTCCGTACATTGTCACTTATAATTGAAGTGAAGTTTCAGCATATTTAGAAATCTCGTCTTTTAGTAATGAAAGGTATGTATATTAATCGGTTCTAAAGGCTTCAGGCCAGGAAAGTAATGGGGAGCAGTCAGGACGCTCCCCTAAGCCTAGGCCCTACCATGTTGCAACATGACTAGACTCTACACAGTCTCAGAAAAGTCTTTGAAAACTTACCCCATCACGTGAAAAATTGTCAATGACAAAAGTCGGAAATCCCATATTCTGAAGAATTGTCTATTGAGTCCATGATAGCCGCAGGGTGTTCCACATGTATTCCACAAAGTAAGCTTTTGGATGATTGGTGGCCGCGATCACGTCAAACGAAACTGCATTTCAGAGAGAGAAACTTGTGGAACGTACAGTACTGAAATAACGCGGGAAAGGCAGCGGGGAAATACGTCACGATCACATAAAAAGCGACGATGAATTATCGGAAGTGGCGATGAAATAAAAAGTGACGATCAAATTGAAAGTGATGAAATTTTTTTGTATTCAGTAGTTTTTATATCTCAAGAACTTCTATCTTCAACAAAATGAAATACATATAAAATTTCAATATTTCATAAACAAATTTACAAAAACAATGACAACTCATATTATATATGTATATTTTTACAACATGTCCTCTCAAACATAATATTATACTTCTCAAGAGTCAATCTATCAATACAGAAAAAAATAACGAAACAGATCTTTCCAAAATACACAAAACAAAACAGTATACAAATTGAAGCCATGAGTAATCCTCCCCACTTCACCTTCGACTCCCACCCCCCAGTTCCCTCCTCTTTAACCACCTGACAAACAAGGTCCTTCATCCCCAATCCCCCAACCCCTTCCTTCTCCCCTCCCCCTTCCTTCCTCCCCACCCGTCCCTTGAAGTTCTACCTGTGTGGGGATGAAAAGCCTTGAACTTTACTAACAATTCTAAACCATTAGAAAGTATGAAAATAACTGAAAATGAAAAGTTTTACATAAAGGTTCAACCTTGGTACTTTGCTCTATTTCTAGCTCTCCCCCAAATTTTCAAAATTTTCCCATTTTCTTAAATGTAAGGGATATTTATTTCTTCCTAATGCCAATTTCTTTCCTCTATTTCCTCTTCTCTAAACGTGCATTTTATTTTATCTATATTTATTCCTGACGTTTTTTCTCTTCCTCTAAAAAGTATTTTACTACAATTATGAAATGATTAACAAATTGTTCTTTTCCTTGTTCCCGTAATTTTATCCCAAATAATATTTCTTTCCAACTTAAATTAGTCAGAGATATGATTTCTCCATATTAATCTCACTCTTTCGCATTCAAAAAATAAATGACGGTAAGTCTCCTCTTCCTTTTTACAGAAGTTACATAAATTTGAATCAACCTTTCTGAATAAATGTTGATTTGTGTAAATAATACCCTGAAACAATTTGAATTGGAACTCCCTAAGTCGGCTATTGAGTGTACACTGTCTTGGTCTTTTAAAAGGGATTTCTATATCTTTATCTGCAAGTCCATAATTACATCTTATTCTTGTCAAAACACTGGGAGCGGCTGATTTCTTGGAGAGAAATTCCCTATATATTTTTTTAAATTAGTATTAGCTATTGATACATTTTTTTTTACCGATTAGGAAAGCAATACCCCTATCATCAGGAACAGCAGCGCCACCTTTATTCATGTTTCTTTTCCAGCTAAATGGAAGCATCTTATAAATCATCTGTATCAATTCAAAGTCCTTTACGTTTAACCCTCGCTGTTGAAAGTATGAGTATGATCGTAAGTTCCCATTATGATCCATTATATGTTTTACTCGAAATATATTTTTGTCAAATAGATTTTTATCAAATATACACTTCCCTTTGATTCTTATGAATTTGTTATTAAAAATAATTTCATTTCCTTTCTATGGTTCACAATTCGTTCGGAAGTTTCTGGTTTCCATCCATACTTCCAATATATCAATATAACATTTTGGCAGCGTTACATTCAATAGACCCAATAAATAATCACATGAGAAAATGAAATTTCCTCCTAAATGTATTGTAGCGTAATTGAAATACTGCTTCCATTTCATATCATTTTTTTCCCCATAGGTTTCTTGACCCACATAACCCTCTGGGCTTTAATCAGTAATTCAAAATTCATCATTATTTTTAGACCTCCGAAATGGTAATCTTAATACAGTGTGTTTTTATTATTTTTATTTCTTCCTCTCCACAAAAATTCAAAAGTTATCTTATCTAAATCTTCATAAACCCATTTTGGGACCGGTGTGAGGGATGGTGCATAAATAAATTTAGAATATACAAACAACTTCAATAACTGTATTTTACCCATCATTGTTAGGCCCCTTCGCTTCCACCAACCCAAAAGATTTTTAATTTTACTTAATATCTCCTTGTAGTTCAAACTTTCTTTTACTTCTATATCTAAGGAAAATACCACACCTAATACTTTTGCAAAATCAACTTTTTGACCTAGGGGCATTCCATAAGACTTCCCATATAAGGATCCCCAAATAATATTTTTTTGTCTTCTCCTTGTTAATTTGGAGTCCGGAAAGTATTCTGAAATTATCTAATAATGTAATTACTCTTAAAATGGAGACTTTATCTTGTACAAAGAGGGTCATGTCATCCGCATATATGACTTGCTTAACCTCGTCCTTTCCGAAACAAATAACTTTGATTTCCCTATCATGTCTTATATAATGGGCTAATATATCTATACATAAGATAAATAAATAAGGAGAGAGGGGATCTCCCTGTCTTACGCCTGTTTGTACTTCCAATTTTCTTTCTGTAACTCCTTCAGCAAGATTAATTTCTAAATCCGCTACTTCTTTGTCAAGGAGCTCTCTTTTTTGTTTTCTTTCTACAGCTAATTTCTTTGAAAAAGCTTGTGTAAAACTTATTTTCATTTTCATAAAGTTCCAGAGGACTCTCTTGTCTTTAATTTCTGGTTGTAAATCTTTTTCCAAACTAATTATCTCGTCTTTCAACTGTTTAACAAAATCTACGTTTGTGCAAAGGATGTTGTTGAATTTCCAATAAGATCCTTTTGATTTTGTCCCTATATTATTTTCTGTTTTGTCATAAAGAGCCAAGAGTATTGCTGAGTGGTCGGGTGCTAATGAATGAACTATCTCACACTTTGTAACCAATCCTTGCATATTTTCAGACATTAGCCAATAGCCTAATCGACTTTGCTTAAATGGATTTTGTTTTGTATAAGTGTATTCTTTTTTCAAGGGATTTCTTTCTCGCCATATATCTACTAAATGAAACTCTTCCATAAGCTCAGTAACTTCTTTACTAAATTTACTGATAGTTTGCAGTACCCTTCCGCTATAGTCTAAATTATTATTCATAATCAAATTGAAATCCCCTCCTATAATACTATGTTTTGTCCTTAATTCTTTTAAACCTCTTCCGTAAGTCCTGAATCATTTCTATTTGTTTTTTCTCTTTATCTCTTGTCGGAAAGTAAACATTTACATAAGACAATTCTTTGCCCTTGAATTTCGCAGTCTACTATTATAAAACGTCCACTATCATCCCTCTCTATTTTTATGAGTTTGCAGTCCACTGAATCTTTTATTAAACTAAGAACTCCTCTACTGTGAACAGAACCGTGACTATAAAAGCATAACCCATCCCACATTGAGCTCCACCTGTCCTCTGTATCCTTCGAAATAAACGTTTCTTGAAGAAAAATAACGTCACCCCTTTCTCTGCACCATGAAGAACCCCTCCCCTTTTAGTATTTCCCACAATTCCTCTTACATTAAGCGAACATAGTTTACAATTAACATTCGTACCCATCATAGCTTTCATAAAAGTGGTAAGCTGAACCAAGCGTTCTCGTACACAATTGAGCTGCTATATAATTACCTGCACTTTCCCTTTCTGCCCCTGTTATTATCTTTGTTATCAGTTATACTTTTATAACTTCTTATATTTTGTATATATATTATGTGTTCATTATACATTTTTTCATTTTTTCCCCTGGATTAAAACGTATTGAAACTAAGTTCAGGGGCTTGCCTCTTGTACAAGCTTTGCTTCTTTCTGGCAAGTCCCTCCGTTTTACACTTATTATAAGCTAAAGTGTTGTTATGTTGCTGATCCTTTTTCAAGAATTATGATATTTTCATGTATTCTATATGACACATGTTCGAACAACTTTGCTGTATTATATTTATTATGTCATGTTTCTTTATAATTATATTGTTTATGTGAAACGGAAAAAGAATAAATACAAAATACAAAATTATATGGAGAGCTAGACATGCAGCATAAAGAGCACTTTCCTTTCCACTCTGTTTCTTTGGATATAGAGCGATAAAAGTTGAAATCAAAGAACCTTTCTTTCCTACTAATACATTCCATGTGTTTCGGTACCCCCACACAAGTAGAACTTCCCATCCATCCATTCCAAGACTCAGACCTCCTTCCCACCCATCCCCAAGGAGTAAGCACTTCCTTGTCAGGAAGGAAGAGAAGGGGGATAACATGACTTCGATTTCCCGGACCCTTGTCCTATATAAAGGATAAAGAACTGACTAATATAATCTTTCAGTGTCATTTTACAAATAAATCTAAAGCAATTGATACATAGAGAAAACAGGTTTGTTTTCATGTACTCTTCAGCTAATAAATTATGGCTGAATGAAAGATTCCATTGGTAAAAAATCCTTCTCACCTTTTGGAAACAAATAATAATAGTTAAAAAGATATACACAGCGTCGCGCACTTCAAAATACAACTGCCTAAGACCAAAATCTGAGCGGAAAAAAGGAACACCAGCAAGTTTCCTTACACTTTCAGTAAAAGGACTATGTCATGTTAAGAAGTTTCAAGACACCTCAAAATATATTTAAATTAAACTTTCTGTTTGAATTGTGGTTAAAAAACAAAACAAAACCCCGCAAAAAAAAAAACATTCCAAAAGCCAAAAGGTGAGAGACTAGCAATCGCTTAGGTCTCCAAACAATAATAGGTGGTATGCCATTACGCCTATATTGTGATATCTACTGATAACAATAAAAAAGATAAATACACTAGTTATGTTCACACGTAGTACATAGCATCGATGCTATGTAAGTTTCAAAACTATTTCCAGTACGTTCAGACAGGCCATGATCGACTTGCTTCTATCACCCACTCGTGACTATTCATCGCTCACTCGCTGCCAAAACAATAATTACTGCGCCACACAGACTGACCCGAGTATAATTGGTATGCATGGTAAAACGCGCGGAAGTTTGTGCACAGGGGTCATATCATGCGAAGATTTTGTTTTGAATAATATTTTATTTGTCTTCATAAATCAACATAATAACACAATAACAATTCATTTGTAATATCGATAATACAATCAACTAGCAAATACATGTGTTATAATACTGAATTTTAAATAAACCTTGTACATGTCAAAATTGACTGAACTCCAATCTTATACCAAAATAAAACACATGCACACTATTCTCTGGTAAGCACATGTAAATCAATATCTAAAAACCACATCATATATGTGACCAGGCACCACAAAACCACCAAAAAGTTGCCAGGTATAAATTTTTAGTTAAGGTCTGATTCTGAAAGAGCAGATTCTCAGCTTTAAAATGATATATAACTCATTAGCATTGGATGTTCATAACTCACTGTACAAAGAGAAGAATGCACAGTCCCTCATAATGTTACTTCTTAATAAGGGTTTAAAGTTCAAAGTCTATTGAAGCACTCTGACTTGCAAAGTGTTGTGCTAAGGTGACAAAAGGACGATTAGAACTCAATTAAAATTTCTATGAAGGGATTATCAGATTGTCCTAAAACTTGGCATACTAATTAGACATATCCTGTTTATCAGAGTGCACAAGTATCAACGCAAGAACTTACTCCGGTTAAAATTTATGGGAGATCAAAAGGAGACAAGTATTCAGGGTCGTGAAAAAGAAAGGTAATACAAGAAAATCCAGAGAAGACACACATAAGTCTGATAAAAAACTGTCAAAAATACCACTTTTAGATTGTTTGGTGTCTCCAAATTTTTAGATTACTTCGAAAAAAGTATACTCTTTCAGGAAATACCCAAAGCTAAAATTTGACCATGCCAACCAAAGCACATTGATTGAGCTGTAACTGAAAATCACACAGTGCGACTTTTTGGTGATTTTGTGGTGCCTGGTCACATATATAAAAAAGAAAAAGATAAAAAGATGGGGGAAAACCCCCAAAACAACCCCTCCCTTACCACACAGTATACACAGTAGCCTACTTACCCCTACATCAAAGGGTACTCTGTCGCTTGGTCTACCACCACTTGGTCTAATCATCAGTTCGTCGAACTCCACTCATTTTGTCTACAACCAGTTTGTCTACTTACCATTTCGTCTAATTTCCATTTGGCCTAATAACCAATTCGTCTAATACACAGTTTGGCTAACCCCATTTAGTCTAAAACCCATTTGGGCTAATTTTCACTTCGGCTAATTTTCACTTCGTCTATTTCCAAATAGTCTAACAGTCATTTTGTCTACAAGCCACATGGTCTCATATCCATTTGGGCTACACCTACTTTGGCTAATACCATATGGTCTACCTATCATTTGGTCCAATTACATTTAGTCTAATAACCAGTTGGGCTACTTATCATTTAGTCTAACTGTCATATGGTCTAATGACCATTTGGTCTAATATCCAATTCGTCTAATAACCAGTTAGGCTACTTATCATTTGGTCTAATTTTCATATAGTCTAATGACCATTTGGTCTAATTTACTATTTATTCTTCTGGCCATTTAGTAGCCAGTTGAGAAAGGAAAGGGAAATGAATTTTAAAAAAATGAAACTTCAAAGAAGTCATCTATACGTAAATGTGCATTAAAAGAGTTATTCACCTTGCTGCTGCTTCAAGTCAATCAATATCCCTACATTTTATATATTAATTATCTAATTTATTAAAATCAATTATTTAGTATTATTTTTTAGTAATTAAAACAATCCTCGGTCTTCTCTTCCTTCCATGACTTAAGTAGAAGAACCTGATTTTGTATTACACTTCAAATTATGTTTGATGGGTTGATAATCTGTTATTCATGGTTCTTATTTGATATCCGATGTACACATATTTGTGCAAGTAGTCAATAAAACCTAGGAGCGGTGCCAGGGTATTTTCATAGGAGGGGCAAGACGACACACGCACATGGGGTTTCAACAAACTGGGTACCGTTTTTTGGAAAAGGGGGAACTTAATTATAAAGGGTGGAGACAAGAATGGGAAATGGCGTTTTGATACGTTGCTGTACCCCTACATTGTACTTAACACGCGTGAAATATAAAGGATATATTTTCTATATATAATCTTTGCCTAATATGCAATTCTGCCTTACTCTTAACTTGCAAGCGAGCGACCAAAAATATGTTCTTGTTGAAAGTCATACATGATGCTTGCATTATATTGATTTCATGACGAAGATGCCGCAAAAGCGTTTAATTTCAATCATAATCTCTCAATAAAGGAGATAGATAGGACTTTATGTTACTGCCATGAGTTACAATAAGTGAGTGCGAGCGACAAAAGAACATCCCTTCATTGCTATTATGTAAAATAAGTAGAACAGGTGAATATGCATGTGACACCTGTTCTACATATTTTTACATAATAGCAATGAAGAGATGTTCTTTTGTCTACCAGAGCAAGTGTGGAAGGTACAATGAGGAGCTGTATATTTTGTTCGCCATGTTCATAGTGTTATCTGTTCATCTAAAACGTAAATTAACTCGCTCGTTGGCGGGATGCACAATCCCCCCTTTCCAAGCACCCAAAAAGTGTCTCCTGCTACCAACAAAAATGCCGCTTTTTATACTTGTTCACTGCCTTATTTTTCTTCTTTTAAGGCAGTGGCGTATTTTTATATTTTTACCCTTATACAGAGTTCCTTTCTTCATTATCAATATAGCAATTCTTACAAAAGATCGTACATATATATATTTTTTCCCCATGATTTGTCATGTAAGTACTTAAACAATAGAGTATACCATAATATAACAAAATATGCAGCCGCACAGAGGTGTATTGGATAGTTTGACAAAATACACGTTATGTACAATAATATATTTCATACAAAAAAGGCAAAGGGAACATAGACTCTCAGAAACATTTGGTGAAATAAAAACATTTTTTCCTCAAACTTATCTTCTTTAAGATGTAGGCCTATCTTTGATATATATTTTTCCATATCATAATATGTTTTGATAGCTGTCAAAACTTTTTCAAACCTTGGTAACTGACTTACATTTAGCTGATTTTTTTTTCTTACAGGGACGGTCAACAAAATGACGTATAGTGTTGTTAATTGGTAGGTGCGTAGACGAAAAGGGAATAGCCCAACAGGCAATTAGCCTTAGTGATAATTAAACAAAGTGATGTTTAGACAAATTGGCATTTAGACCAACTGACAATTAGACTAAATGGAAAATGGACTAAATGAAAGTTAGACCAACTGCACATTAGACCATATAAATGCCATGTAGACCAAATGGATACTAGACCAAGTGGATTTTAGACGAAATGCATGTAGACCAACTAGTTTTAGACTGACTGGGAATTAGACAAACTGACATTAGACGAACTGGTAGTAGACCAAGTGACAACAAAATAAAGTAGACGAAATGGTAATGAGACCAAATGGTAATTAGACCAAGTGATAATTAGCCCAAGTGGTCATTAGACCTTCTGGTTATTAGACCAACAGCAAATTAGACCAAATGAAGAGTGGACCAAAAGGGTTTAGCCCGAATGAAGGTAGCTCATCTGGAAATTAGACCAAGTGGTTTTAGCCCAAGCGTGCATAAACCTACATCACATGAATACATATATTACATTACAGCACCAGATGAAACAGACAGAATGATAATAGAAAAATGTAGGGAAGAGGGTACATCACAAAAAGTCATGAATACATACATTACATTATATTATAGCACCACATGAAACAGACAGAATTATAATAGTTACAAGTGAAGATAGCAGCGATTGCGCTCACACTACAAATAGTCACAAGCGCGGTGGGTGGTCTACCGCAAAGCGTCGATGCTTTGTCGCTGGATCCTGAGATTTACTCCTGCCAAACTCGCTGCCAGAATAGTTGCGAAACCTAGCTCCAACTCGCTTCTATCTCGTGACTATCTGCGTTCAGACAGCGTTTGGTCTTAAAACTATCTGGTCATCACCAAAATAGTCTCAAAACCTAGATAGCATCGATGCTATCGCTCTGCGTGTGAACGTACCTAGTGTCACGCCCTTCTCTGGAAATACAACTGCTGCTGCTAGAGCCCAAGGACCTAAACTTGAGCGGGAAAACAGAGAACCGGAAATTTCTTTGCACATTCAGCAAAAGAATTTCACAACTCCTCACAAGAATTTTCAAGTGACGCTGTCTGTTGGAATTGAGGGTGATGTCCATTCACTAACAAATGAATTTGATTATTCAAAAACCGAAAAGCTAGAATGTCTGCATAATGACACGGCTATATATGCCTATCATATAGTCATATAGTCCACGAAAAGGCACTGATATCATTGAATATTAAGGACCTTATTGGACTTTCCTGAATGTGTAAGATGGTGTAATTTGCATATATATATATATATAAAAAATAAAATACAAGGTACTTCAGAATCTGAAGTTCGAATTAAAAATCTACCTAAGTCCAAATTATCAGGGTGGACCAATTCTGATAGAATACTTTGCCCTGATCATCTCAAATTCAATCCCCGGAACTTCAGAAGAAATTATTAAAATCATTTTGCAAAAGATTGTACAATCCAAATAATGCAGATAATATTACTTATCATGTAAACAATGTAAAAAACATTAATAAGAGTTCTTAAATAAAGCTGGTAATGTAAGAGCAAATGAAAATTATTGAAAATACAGAAATGTAAGAATGTTGCATAAACACTTAGGATTCTGTGAAATTTCTAAAACATTTTGTCCCTGCAATAACCCTTTATTTTGACCATGGTGACTATTACAAAGCTCTTGTTTAACTGCCAAAAACTGTGACATAGTAAATTTTCCTATAAAAAGCTCCGAAATATCTATAGTATAATGGAGTTCTTTCTTTTAAATATTTAAATTGCTTAGGTCGGTTATATCAGTGTGGCCTAGAGCCCATGAGCCTTTAAATCACTCCAAAATACGTGTTCCTATAGTCTGTTGAACAATAAAGTAAAAACATATCACCAATTCTTACATTATTTTGGGGTGAAAATTGCATGGGATTTAGATACCAACCCCAAAGTTCACCATGTTAGCAATTCTCATATTATTTTTCAAAGTTCTTCTAATATTCAATTACTTGTATTTTCCACAGATAATTTGACCTTGATCATTATACAGTAATAGGCCCTTGATGGGCATAGCAACCTTCGTTCCCATACACTATGAACACGATGACAAAAGAGAGCGGACAAAATATACAGCTCCTCATTGTACCCTCCACAATTGTTCGGGTAGACAAAGAACATCCCTTCGTTGCTATTATGTAAAATAAGTCGAACAGGTAAATATGCATCATATGGAAAGGTTTGGGGTCAAAAGTGCATTTAAATCATTATACCAACGATGCGAGCGCATGGCGCACAGCAGCGTACGCTATTGAATTATTCGTGAGTCTGCACGGTCGGCCGCACAATGGTACAGTCTACATACACGTAGTATACGCCGAGAAAGATATGGATACCGAACAAAATCACAGATGAAAATCGCGTTTATAATCAAATCAGAAAAAATATGTCACAACTGGAATGACTGGTGAACACTTATTATCAGGCTTCACTGTCGACTTCAGAAAACTAAAAAAAAGATGCAAAATAACGCATCATTTTTGACGATACAAGCCACAGCACTCGTGTCACAGCCGTCGAAGAGCCAAAAGCAACCACATTATCTAGACGATGATGTCACGAGTCAAATATGCTAATGAGGTTCTCTGTGTCACTGATTTTGATTGGATTAGGAAACGTACCTTCTTGGTTTTTTTCCTTTTCCGACAAGACGTGTTGACCAATCACAGTGAGTTTGAGATATGTGATAGAGAATTTTTTTGCGGGCAATATGATGAAAGCCACAGCTGCGTGGGATGTCTGGCTGCGGAGTTACAGCCTTACGAACAGGCCGCTGTTAGAACTGCAATACGTCAACTTGAGGAAAAGCATGTACATTCCTATGGGGCAGCTGTTCTAAAAATAACTAACAGAGGTGTCTTTGAAAAGCCAGTCCGACGTTATTAGATGTCTATTTATTTTAAAATTGAGGTATTTTTAGACACAACCTTTCCATATGGTGACACCTGTTCTACATATTTTTACATAATAGCAATGAAGGGATGTTCTTTTGTATACCAGAACCAGCGTGGAAGGTACAATGAGGAGCTGTATATTTTGTCCGCTTCTTTGTTTGCCATGTTCATAGTGATACCTTATATTACTACAAGACAAATGACACGTACCCCGAAAGACTTCCAACAAAAGGCTTTGCCATTCCAGCATTGGTAATAATACAACGTGTTGCAATGCATTCCCAGAGTTTTATGACCTGCCATTATCAATTCAAAAGAAATGTCATTGCTGTTTATTTAGGGACTATACACTATGAACACGATGACAAAAGAGAGCGGACAAAATATACAGCTCCTCATTGTACCCTCCACAATTGTTCTGGTAGACAAAAGAACATTCCTTCATTGCTATTTTGTAAAATAAGTAGAACAGGTGAATATGCATGTGACACCTGTTCTACATATTTTTACATAATAGCAATGAAGGGATGTTCTTTTGTCTACCAGAACCAGTGTGGAACGTACAATGAGGAGCTGTAAATTTTGTCCGCTTCTTTGTTTGCCATGTTCATAGTGATACATGACTGAAAAAGCCAAATGGGTGAAAATGTCTGCATGAATACCACGCAATCTTTGACATTTCCAACTCTTTATTCATTTATAGACCAATATTAACCACAGATACTTTGACAATGGCGATCAATGCTCGATCATGTTTAGTGTACGGAGCGTGTTGCATACTTTGCATATAAATAATAAATCTGAAATATCTCAATATGAATGCCCTGGTATATTATAGGGCCAAATACCAGGGTGGCATAGACATAAAAATATGGAGCATTCAAATTAAAAGCAAGACACAGAAATAAATTGTTTTCCATTCCTTGGAAAATTCTACAGCACAACACTCTTGCATCCCTCAAACATTGGTGCAAACAAACTGCATGAATAATTAAGTAAGTAACGAAGAGGTTATCCGTCCTCTAATCCTTAATCCTGTGTAGCAAAACACACCTCGAATTCCAAGGTATGTAATTCAAAAACAAATGGCAGAGTCCAGGTCACTATGCAAATCGTGGAAAATTACCCGGCTCTAACCCTAAACTGTTTCATACAAAAGCAGATTAAAGACGCCCCAAATGAACTTATACATATAAAATTTGTCCACGTCTAACACACCCACTGTCAGGGTGACTATGTAATTCAAAAGAAAATCTCGAATGCTCCGTATCTTTATGTCTATGCCACCCTGGTATTTGGCCCTATAATATACCAGGGCATTCATATTGAGATATTTCAGATTTATTATTTATATGCAAAGTATGAAACATGCTCCGTCTACTAAAACATGATCGAGCATTAATGGCCATGGTCAAAGTATCTGTGGTCAATATTGGTCTATCAATGAATAGAAGTTTGGAATGTATGTATAAAGAGTTGAAAATGTCAAAGATTGCGGGGTATTCATGCAGACATTCTCACCCATTTGGCTTTTTCAGTCATGTATTGTCCCTAAATAAACAGCAATGACATTTCTTTTGAATTGATAATGGCAGGTCATAAAACTCTTGGAATGCATTGCAACACGTTGTATTAGTGATTGGAAACTTATAAAAAAAAGGACTGATCGACTGAGTGATTTACAATAGGCCCTATTCCAATTTATGAAGAACATTGGTAAACTTCTGAGCTTGTGTATAATAGGCAGAATATTGTTTGGAAATCTCGCAGTTTGCGGGGTCTTTTTGCAGACCTCTAACAAAATCATCAATAAATTGTTAGGGCAACAGACCTTAAAAATGTTCTTTATTGTTTCCGGAATCTTAAGTGTCAATAGGTATACTCTGTTGGATTATTTTCCTTGTCATAGGCACAATAAAGTTTACCTCACAACAGCTGAACTTCGAGTATAGAGATATAGATGAATTAAGTTACACCCATGCTGGTTTTACAATGCACAAAGATCCGCTATAGCATTTTCTGGTAGGATCCAGGGCTAAAGTGACACTTCTTTTGAATGAATAGTGACATGCCGTTCAACTTTAGACATGCATCATAACACATTGTATCAGAAGTTGGAAACTTGATTCAATGAAGCCGATTATGCAAGAGCCAAGACTGCTGTGATTCACATTGACTCAAAGATGGAAACATTTTTTTTTTTAATCTCTTTTGTCATCTTGATGCACAATGATAATTGTTTTAGGATGTTTGAGAAGAACTTTGTATCAATTAATTATGAGCTTGTATATAAGAGCCAGAATTTGTAATGTTCAAGAATCTCACAGATTATCTGGCGTCATTTTGGAGTCATTCATGCCTTTTTTTTTTAATTTGTGTTCCTAAGTGGATAATGTCCGTTAGGCTATTACAATTTTTTTAAAGCTGGAATGAAAAAGAAATCTATAGGGGTACGCGTCATTTGTCTTGTAGAAATAAAGGTAAGGCAACGAAGGTTGCTATGCCAATCAAGGGCCTATTACTGTATAATGATCAAGGTCAAATTATCTGTGGAAAATACAAGTAATTGAATATTAGAAGAACTTTGCAAAATAATATGAGAATTGCTAACATGGTGAACTTTGGGGTTGGTATCTAAATCCCCTGCAATTTTCACCCCAAAATAATGTAAGAATTGGTGATATGTTTTTACTTTATTGTTCAACAGACTATAGGAACACGTATTTTTGAGTGATTTAAAGGCCCTTGAGCTCTAGGCCACACTGATATAACCAACCTAAGCAATTTAAATATTTAAAAGAAAGAACTCCATTATACTATATATATTTCAGAGCTCTTTATAGGCAAATTTACAATGTCACAATTTCTTACAGTTAAACAAGAGCTTTGTTATACTCACCATGGTTAAAATAAAGGGTTATTGCAGGGACAAAATGTTTTAGAAATCTCACAGTTTCCTAAGTGTTTATGCAACATTCTTGCATTTCTGTATTTTCAATAATCTTTATTTGCTGTTACATGACCAGCTTTATCTTAGAACTCTTATTAATGCTTTTTACATTGTTTACATGATAAGTCATATTATCTGCATTATTTGGATTGTACAATCTCTTGCAAAATGATTTTAATAATTTCTTCTGAAGTTCCGGGGATTGAATCAGGACAAAGTATTGTATCAGAATTGGTCCACCCAGATAATTTAGACCTAGGTAGATTTTTAATCCGAACTTCAGATTCTGAAGTACCTTGTATTTTATATATATATATATATATATATATATATATTGTTATACATAATTTGTATTAACGCTCGCTGCACATGCATTTTGAGCACTGTCTTAGATTGCGTAGAGAGTCTCTATGTGAGACGTTCACTATTTGCGTTATATGCAATGCTCACTGCTCGCAGTTTGAGCACTCTGGTGACTCCACTATGCAATTCTTCCCCACAATGTGTAACCGCACAACAAGGGTCCCAAGTCCTTGTGTTGCCATAAAGCCATTATGGTAATAGCCGGGAGGGCGCATTGTTATACATAATTTGTATTAACGCTCGCTGCACATGCAGTTTGAGCACTGTCTTAGATTGCGTGGAGAGTCTCTATGTGAGACGTTCACTATTTGCGTTATATGCAATGCTCACTGCTCGCAGTTTGATCACTCTGGTGACTGCACTATGCAATTCTTCCCCACAATGTGTAACCGCACAACAAGGGTCCCAAGTCCTTGTGTTGCCATAAAGCCATTATGGTAATAGCCGGGAGGGCGCATTGTTATACATATATATATATATATATATATATATATATATATATATATATATATATATATAAATGTGAAAGAAATTGCGAGAATAACGTTGCGTAGCTCAATCAAAGTTCCCCAGAGCTGTCCTCCCTTTTTGAAATTTTTGCAAAGGCTGAAAAAATGTCTCCGCCGGGAATCGAACCCGGGTCGTTGGCTTAGAACGCCAATGCCTTTCAGCCTTTGCAAAAATTTCAAAAAGGGAGGACAGCTCTGGGGAACTTTGATTGAGCTACGCAACGTTATTCTCGCAATTTCTTTCACATTTGTATTTATTTCCACGAGATTTGCCAAAGCTGTTGTATATGTTATTTCCTTACACTTATATATATATATATAAAATACAAGGTACTTCAGAATCTGAAGTTCGGATTAAAAAGATGGTGAATTTGCATATATATATATGCAAATTCACCATCTTACACATTCAGGAAAGTCCAATAAGGTCCTTAATATTCAATGATATCAGTGCCTTTTCGTGGACTATATGACTATATGATAGGCATATATAGCCGTGTCATTATGCAGACATTCTAGCTTTTCGGTGTTTCAATAATAACTTAATTTGTTAGTGAATGGACATCACCCTCAATTCCAGCAGACAGCGTCACTTGAAAATTCTTGTGAGGAGTTGTGAAATTCTCTTGACAAGGATTTTTGGTGAATGTGCAAAGAAATTTTCTCGTTCTCTGTTTTCCCGCTCAAGTTTTGGTCCTTCGGCTCTCGCAGCAGCAGTTTTATTTCAAGAGTGGGGCGTGACACTGTATTTATCTTTTTTATTGTTATCAGTAGATATCACAATATAGGCATAGTGGCATACCACCTATTATTGTTTGGAGACCTAAGAGATTGCTCGTCTCTTGCCTTTCGGCTTTTGGAATGTTTTGTTTTGTTGTTTTTTTAACAGAAAGCTTGATTTAAATTTATTTTGAGGTGTCTTAAAAATTCTTAATATGACATAGTCCTTTTACTGAAAGTGTAAGGAAACTTGCTGGTGTTCCTTTTTTCCACTCAGATTTTGGTCTTAGCCAGTTGTATTTTGAAGGGCGCGACGCTGTGTATATCCTTTTAACTTCTCATATTTGTTTCCAAAAGGTGAGAAGGATTTTTACCAATGGAATATTTTAGTCAGCCATAATTTATTTATGTTTATCAATTGCTTTAGATTTCTTTCTAAAATGACAGTGAATGATTATATTATTTAGTTCTTTATCTTTGTACAAGATAAAGTCTCCATTTTAAGACTAATTAGATTATTAGAGAATTTCAAAATACTTTCCGGACTCTACATTAACAAGGAGAAAACAAAAATTATTTTGTTGGGATCCTTATGGAATGCCACTAGGTCAAAAAGTTGATTTTGTAAAAATATTAGATGTGGTATTTTCCTTAGATATAGAAGTAAAAAAAACTTTCAACTACAAGGAGATATTAAGTAAAATTAAAAAGCTTTTGGGTTGGTGGAAGCAAACGGACCTAACAATGATGGGTAAAATACAGTTATTGAAGTTGTTTGTATATTCTAAATTTACTTATGCAGCATCCCTCACACCGGTCCCAAAATGGGTTTACGAAGATTTAGATAAGATAACTTTTGAATTTTTGTGGAGAGGAATAAATAAAATTCATAAAAACACACTGTATTTAGATTACCATTTCGGAGGTCTAAAAATAATGATGAATTTTGAATTACTGATTAAAGCCCAGAGGGTTATGTGGGTCAAGAAACTTATGGAAAAAATGATATGAAATGGAAACAGTATTTCAATTACGCTACAATACATTTAGGAGGAAATTTCATTTTCTCATGTGATTATTTATTGGGTCTATTGAATGTAACGCTGCCAGAATTTTATATTGATATATTGGAAGTATGGATGGAACCAGAAACTTCCGAACGAATTGTGAACCATAGAAAGGAAATGAAATAATTTTTAATAACAAATTCACAAGAATCAAAGGGAAGTGTATATTTGATAAAAATCTATTTGACAAAAAAATATTTCGAGTAAAACATATAATGGATCATAATGGGAACTTACGATCATACTCATACTTTCAACAGCGAGGGTTAAACGTAAAGGACTTTGAATTGATACAGATGATTTATAAGATGCTTCCATTTAGCTGGAAAAGAAACATGAATAAAGATGGCGATACTGTTCCTGATGATAGGGGTATTGCTTTTCTAATCGGTAAAAAAATATATCAATAGCTAATATTAATTTTAAAAATCTATAGGGAATTTCTCTCCAAGAAATCAGCAGCTCCCAGTGTTTTCACAAGAATAAGATGTATTTATGGACTTGCAGATAAAGATATAGAAATCCTTTTTAAAAGACCAAGACAGTGTACACTCAATAGCCGACTTAGGGAGTTGCACGGTATTATTTACACAAATCAACATTTACATTTATTTGGAATGGTTGATTCAAATTTATGTAACTTCTGTAAAAATGAAGAGGAGACTTACCGTCATTTATTTTTTAAATGCGAAAGAGTGAGATTAATATGGAGAAACTGTAATAATATTTTTATCTTCATATCTCTGACTAAAGTTGGAAAGAAATATTATTTGGGATAAAATTACGGGAACAAGGAAAAGAACAATTGGTTAATCATTACATAATTGTAGTAAAATACTTGGTTTTTAGAGGAAGAGGAAAAACGTCAGAAATAAATATAGATAAAATAAAATGCACGTTTAGAGAAGAGGAAATAGAGGAAAGAAAATTGGCATTAGGAAGAAATAAATATCCCTTACATTTAAGAAAATGGGAACATTTTGAAAATTTGGGGGAGAGCTAGAAATAGAGCAAAGTACCAAGGTTGAACCTTTATGTAAAACTTTTCATTTTCAGTTATTTTCATACTTTCTAATGGTTTAGAATTGTTAGTAAAGTTCAAGGCTTTTCATCCCCACACAGGTAGAACTTCAAGGGACGGGTGGGGAGGAAGGAAGGGGAGGGGAGGGGAGAAGGAAGGGGTTGGGGGATTGGGGATGAAGGACCTTGTTTGTCAGGTGGTTAGAGAGGAGGGAACTGGGGGAGGGGGAGTCGAAGGTGAAGTGGGGAGGATTACTCAGGGCTTCAATTTGTATACTGTTTTGTTTTGTGTATTTTGCAAACATCTGTTTTGTTATTTTTTCTGTATTGATATATTGACTCTTGAAAAGTATAATATCATGTTTGAGAGGACCTGTTGTAAATATATATATATATGATATGAGTGGTCATTGTGTTTGTAAATTTGTTTATGAAATAATGAAGTTTTATAAGTATTTCATTTTGTTGAAGATTGAAGTTCTTGAGAAATAAAAACTATTGAATACAAAAAAGTAGCAATGAAATAAAAAGCAACTATCAAATTGAGAATGGCAACGAAATAAAAAGTGACGATGAACTTGCAAGTGGTGATGAAATCAAAAGTGATGAAATCAAAAGTAATCAAATCAAAAGTGATCAAATCAAAATTGATCAAATCAAAAGTGATCAAATCAGGAGTGATCAAACCAAAAGTGATCAAATCAAAAGTGATCAAATCAAAAGTGATCAAGTCAAAAATGATCAGATCAGGAGTGATCAAACCAAAAGTGAGCAAATCAAAAGTGATCAAAACAAAAGTCGTGATGAAATAAACAGTGATCAAATAAAAAGTGACGATGAAAGAGAAAGTGACAATCAAATTAAAAGTGATGATCATCAAATTGAAAGTGACCATAATCAACTAAAATGACCACTATCAAATCTAAAGTGGTCCTCATCAATTCAAAAGTGAACATAATCAAATAAAAAATTACCACCATCAAATCTAAAGTGGTCCTCATCAATTCAAAAGTGAACATAATCAAATAAAAAAAATGACCACCATAAAATCAACAGTAGCCATCATCATATTAAAATGGCATTCATCAAATTAAAAGCGGCCGTCATCAAATAACAAGTGGCTGTCATCGAATTATAGTTGTCATTTTGGCGTGCACACTACGAACGGAGAAAGGACACCGTTGAGAAGACGGGGAGAACCGAGTTGATAATGACAAGAATATATTTGATGAAAGGTACCACAGAGAGCCATCAACTAAAAAGTGACGGTGATCAAATCAAAAGTATCCGTGATAAAATAAAAAACAGCAGCGATGAATTAAAAGCAGCCATCAACTCAATGTTGTCCTTTCCACGTTCCATATCTGTAATGATTTAATAACTAAATTCTCTGCAAACTAACAACATGAATGATAGGGGAGGGGGTTACCTGGGGAATCGGTCCTGCCAAGAGTCTCTTGAAGGTTTTCTTCTTGGGGTGATGGTGACTGACGACTAAGCTTTCTGGGCTCTGATTTGAAAATATAAAGGAAAATAATGGTAATCACCTCTACTTGGATAAAACATCCGCACAAATCTACCTAATGTCAGTAAGAGAAATGTGGAACCAATTAATGGTCAAAATAAGGCATCAAATTGGCTACTTGAAGAGGGCTTTGGTCAGGAGATTTAGACCCACCAAAAGCTTCTTGACAAGGATAAAAATGTAATTGTATATTTTGATGTAGATCTGACCGAACCATATTCTGTCTGTTTGAACGTACAATACTAAATTTCTGATTTTACTAAAGGAACAAAGGGCGCGAAAAGTAACGGAGTCTAACGATGTCTTAATTTCCAGACGGTCTAGGTATGCTCTTTACAACGCCATTTTCCGATTCGGTAGCACCAAACATAATCTTATGAGATCAATATCTTGGTAACAATATTTTCTTTTTCTCTATGCTTATCATATTTAGCCATGTGATAAACAGATTAGCAAATGAAACAAACACTTCTTTTTCTCCTCATCCTTCTCCTCCTTCTGCTTCTTTACTTCTTCTTATCGCGTAAAGCTGACATAATAAAGAAATACTTATTCTCCTTACCTGACAAATAGATCGGACAGATAATGTCTATTGTTGTGCTCTGTTCCAGAATGAACTGAACGAAGACTTTAGATTTGTCAGTGCCTGCAATGTTCATGACGAATGGTATATTGACCTCAACAGATTTACGAAACAATTTTTTCTGTCGCTTCTGTGCAGGAAGAACGTAAGGTAAATAGGGCAAATGCACAAAAGATGTTTCAGTAATGTCAATGAAACAAATGCTCTCCAGCCTATGAGATATATCTCTTCTCTGCAGGTGCCAAATGGTCATAAATATGTCTATTAGACCCCTTTGATATTTCATCAACCTGTAGGACTGTGTTCGATCCCATGTTAAATATTATTGATAAAATAATAAAAATATCGAAAAGGCTTTCGAATACACCAGATGGTATATAAATTTTTACATTTTTTTAATCCCTCTGAGTAATATGAAATGTCAGTTTATTGCACTGTGAATTAAAATGACGCGTAGGGGCCAGAATAAAAGAACAGTCAGGTTACATAAATCAGTCCTTAATTAAACAGTGAAGCATTTATTGAAAATGAATATCTAATAAACATTTCCTCTTGTATCTCAGTCACAACGGCTGCAGCCTACGAGAGGAACATTTTTTTAGCTTGCTTTTTGTGAGCCTATTTTGTCGTCCCATAGGCTGTCGATCTCAATGGACCGTAGGTCTCGACGACCTTTTGGAACTTTCTTTTTTTCCCTTTATATTGTTATGTATTTTTGGTTTGTTTTGTTGCTATCGTTAGGGTCGGTCTACTAAACCTTTGGTAAATATCGATCTCGTGGACTATCGATCTACTGGGATGACTAAGTCACACCAAGGAGGCATACCCTAGCTAGACTGACAAAAGACCGAACAAAAATTGCGTCACTCTTAATTGATCAGTTTTATACATACATACATGTTGGTATTTATATGGCGCCTTACCATAACATGCTCAAGGCGCTTTACAATAACAAAAAAATGAAACAACGTAATTATTTTGGTCTCCAAGTGCACACAACCAAATCCAATCATAGAGAAAACAAACAAGTCTTAAGATTTCTTTTGAAAGATTCAACTGAAGGGCAAGAACGAATATTTAAGGGTAGACTATTCCAAATAGTAGGACCAGAAAAATTTATATTTTGTTGTCGGTGTGGATTCGATTTAGCGATGCCACAGGTATTGTCAACTCACCTTTATGTCAATGTCCTTTTTGTCTGCAATGCAGGTGACTTTAAGATCTCCAGAACGCCATGCAATGAAAAACTCTTCTCCCTTAATCGGTGACGTGTATCCGGTTTCGGGCTTATTATTTTTAGAGAAGAAGAAATTCTTGTATATATCATGTGATATACTGCAAGTAGAAATTCGTATCAGGAAATTTTATCAACCCATTGCCTACGGGAACCGAGTGATCCCTGCAGGGGCGGATCCAGGATTTAATATAAGGGGGGGGGGGGGGCACACAAATGCAGATTTTTCAACTTTTGGAAAAGGTAGACCCGTATTCTCTTGGTCTTGCTAGCTTCTCGAAGATTCGCTGGGGGGGGGGGGGTTATTGGGGTCCAGTTTCCCTCCATAATTCTCTGACAAGCAAAAAAAAAAAGGTTTTCATTTAAAGGGTGGGGGGGGGGAGGCACATTCGACAAAAGGGGGATCCTTTATGGTCAAAATGCATACTTTTCTTCCAAAGGGGGGGGGGGGGGGGTCGGAAGTGCCCCCATCTGGATCCGCCAATGGATCCCTATATTTAAGCCATCGGAATGAGAGAATTCAGTAGTCTACGGGTTAACAGGCCTGTCGAATTCATCGTAATAACAACCGATTTGTAAAGTGTACATTCGGGAAACTGCCATGGCCAACTTGAGATGTTACTTCCTCGCACATAGGCTATATGCCCGTATATACTGCTGATGCTTCATATTTAGAAGAAAACTAGCCTGATGGATATTCATTATATTCATTGATATTTCTAGTATTTTCATATAATCCATTGTGCAAAGTGAGGCGAACGTTCTTTCCAACATTATTGACGTTTTATGTAAAAATATGACAATCACAATTAACTTACATGAATTTGAACTATTTTAAGGTAAAGTAAATGTGAATTGTTTACACAATTGAGTGAGGTCTTAGAACAAACTTTGTCCAGTCATGTACCTTTACCCTTTCATACCTCTGCTTTCCCCGATGTTATCATCTCTTATGCAGAGCCTTAACAGATGCTCCGCGCCCCTCGGTGCAGACTTGGGTACATACGGTGTACAGATGACACGCTTGCCGTAGAATTTCCTTGTGATGAAGGCAATAATCCACCGTTCTGAGAAGTGATCGATGTAGAGATCAAGGTCGCGCTCTCGTACAGCACATCGTGGGTCGTCATGGACAAAAGTAATCAACGAAAAGCTGTCGAAGCCTTTTAATAGAAAACACAAAATATCACGAGGTGTAATTTATTTTACTCTTAAATAAATATTACAAAACAGAAACAAAAACAAATCTCAAGGAACGCAGAAGCGAAGTAGAGGGGACAAACTCCTGCTAAACACATTGCTCTCGTTGAGTACCCCAAATTTTAAACACCCTTCTCCAGTATCAGTAGATAGATCTCCCCACCTTATAGGCCCTATATGTTCCACATTTAAGAAAAAAAAATAATCACGTATCGCTTTTTGAAAGAGGATTCTGTGACTCAATTTTTAAATATATAGGCTCATGAAACATGCTTTGATATCTTGGGCTATGGTTTATCAAGATGTCCTGCCCTTTGCATTGGTATAGAAATGAATTAATAAAAAGCATGACATTATTATTCTGATACGTGGGTAAACAGATGAAGATTATGGTCTTACTGCTTTTCCGATAGTACATCCCAATTGATGCTGTATCGAGTATCGTAAAAATGGCGGAGTGGGGCATCGTAACTTTGACTGGTGTGCTGAACTTTGCATCAGATGGTGATATCTCAAGACCCACACAAATGATTGCTTCCTTCTCCTGTAGCAGGTCCAACAGTTCAGGTGGAACTTCAGTTATTGCTCTCACTTTGATGTCTTTAACGCCCCAAGTCTTACTTGGAGGGATCTGGACCTCGATGTGATTCATCTCAAGGCGAATTATGCCTGGCTGTTCACTGTATTCGTCTATAGAATTACGAATACCAGCCGGACTCTGTTCTACGACCTCTTCCGGAGCTGATGCAGAGTCCACGTCTTGCTCCAGTAGATGTTCCTTTACATCTTCGAATTTTGAGGACTGCTCGTTCGTTCCTTGATCCACCTGTTCATCGGCACCTCCATTTCCCTTTCTCGAACCACCGCCCTGATCTAGAAAAAACAACCGAAGTCGGATTTTTATGTTCAGGTCTTCACTAAATGACATAGTCTTCAGCTTACGTAAGCCGTCATTGTTTTCATAAGTTTTATGTAGATAATGGGAAATTGCAAATTGACTGTAAGTTCTTGAAAGA